>PVLD010016866.1:0-43638 GCA_004027595.1 Dinomys branickii
CTATCTTATCTATAATTTGGTATTTCCTTTAATGTTTTTGTGTTAACTAATGTGAAGATAACTATGTAATACAACATCCAGTTCTAATTCCCTACTATATTCTGTATAACTTTGTATTTTCTGTATTGTTTATGGCTTTTCTGGTTCATATGTCTCCATTCTTTTGTCTTTAAAATAAAATTAAAAAAAAAAAGAGAAAGAAACGATACAGTTTCACTAAACAAGATGACATGAATTCAACAATGGCTGTTTGTTGCATATTGTTGTCTTCAAATTGTTCAGATGACTTAAAAACAACATTTAAATGTCTCTTTTATTTCCACTTAGTTCACACCTTTACTATTGTGCTTCTTATTAAAGGCATATCCGATGGGATGCAAAACAAGGTCCAGGGAAATAAAATTTCCCTCTAGAAGCCTAGACTATTTAAAATAAAACATAATTTGTGGGAAATGATATCTCCCTGAAACAGCCACTTTTCACTTAACCAGTAATAATAACACACATTTGAAAAATCATTTTGTCAGTTCAAGATTCTTTAACTGGTACAGCACAGAAGTTTCAGCTTTATAATCAAATTAGTCTGAAGTCCTGGTTCTTTCATTTCTTGGCCACTCATTTTTCCCTTTATGAAATAAGAAAAATATTTTCTGTCTCACGAGTTTGTTTGGGGATGAAATGAGTACATACAAAGCTTTTGTGAGCTCTGTGTAAGTCTCTGAAAATATTCCTAATAGTGGTAAAAAGAAATAACGAGGAACGAGGAGCATTGTGATTATGACGATGAAACATACTCAATGACTTATTTAATAATATCCAGAATTCAGTTATTGTTTCTGTGTTTGTAGGTTGATCATCTCCTGTGACTGCATTAAGATTTCTTTATCTCTGAACCTGCATGAAACAAAAACAAAAACTATGAGTTGACCCATTCCTTCCAATTCTATGATGCTGCTGCCTGGTGACTGACACTGCTCAGAGTAAACCATTTCTATGTATACACACACCTCACATTGCACTGAGTTACGTTTCACTTGTCTCCCTTTTGGTTAGATTCTGATTTCTCCAAGGCAGGACCTAGCGGTTGCCATCGGCCGGAACTGCTACACTTCTGTCTGAGTAGAACCTGAATACAAACTTCTTGCAGGCAGGATCTGTGTCTCATTTATATTTATAGTGCTACGTGGTAGTACAATGCCTATGTCACAGAAAACACTGTCTTTTTTTAGCATAAAAATAACTAGATAGATATTGAGGATTCATAAGGAATCTAAACAAAGTCCTAAGAATTCCAAGTTTCATGATATTCACCAATTTAAGGGCTTATTTTCACAAGAGGCCACAGAAAGTGGGTTGAATTTTTCCATTTAAATAAATTTTTAAAACATTTTATCACACATGCCTATCATTTCATTTCAAAACTTGGAAAGACTGAAATAAAATATATTTTTATAATCTTTTTGAGAAAAACTTTTACTGTTTTCATTTCTATAGTAATAGTAGTTTCTATAGGCCAAGGATTTGATCCTAAAATGATAATTGGTTACAAGAAATGGTATTATACTAAGATTTAAGTGGATACAATGTTGGAACAGAACCCCAAAGCAAACTCTTTTTGTGTCATGTTTTGTGTATGTGTGTGTGTGTGTGTGCGCGTGCGTGCAGAAATTTTTAGAAGGCAGGAGGCACAGGAAGAGGGGGCAGACCGTGTACCAACTTGCATGCTATTTCGCACCACAGCTGTCATGACTCTGGTAACTTCTGTCAAAATCCTACTACTCAAGTTCTCAATGCAGAATTTAGGAACATTATCAAGGATATAGAGCCCTTTAATTTCTTTTTATGCACCATCTACTGAAGGATTAAAACCTCTCGTCAGAAATTAAAGATAGAATCATGAATTTCAATAAATGTTGCCTTCAAAACATGCCACAAAAAGGACGTTTTTAGGACCCAACAGATACTGTAAGTGTCATCTTCAGCAGCATTAGCTTCTTTCTCAAAACCTTTCTTAGTCCATTTTTGTGCTGCTACAACATAATACCTGAGACTGAGTAACCATATAACCCATCTGTATCACTCCTCCACACAGACCCAGAGGAATTAAAGTCAGAAGACCATAGACATCTGCTGGGGCAGTTAGGGTAAAGTGTCAACTAGATTGGTTTTGAGTCAGCCCAACCAATTGCGAGAGCACACTTCAGGGTAGGTCTGGGGGGACCATGGAGACATGGCCTTGGGGTTTCTCTCTAGTCCTCCACCCTTTCCTCTGTGGCACTCTTTCCTTCCATTTCTTCTGTCTGCTGTGAGCTCACCAGCTTTTCTCCACCATGCCTTCCACCACTTTATTTCTGTCTGGGAGTGAACTAACCACAGACTTCATCCCCTGACTACATGAGCCAAACTGAACTTATCCTTTAGGTTGTAGATAAGAAGAAGTTTGTCCCAGTAATGAGAAAATAAGTAACATACCTGCATGCCCATGTTTATCATCACAATTCAGTCTCCAAGTTATAAAACCAGCCTAGATGCTCATCAATTGACAGATGAATAAAGTGTGGTATATATAAACAATGGGGCACTCCTCAGCCATAAAGAAGGATTAAACTATGTCATTTTTAGGAAAATAGAGGGAACTAGAAATAAACAAAATAAGTCAGATCCAGAGCATTGTATGTTTTGTCTTGTATGTGGACTCCAGGTGGGAATGAGATGACGTTAAAGTAGAAGGAAGACAAACAAGAAGAGGAGGAGATGGAGGAAGGCCATGGAGGGCAACAGGTATGCTCAAAGTACATTATATGCATGTAGGAAAGTGTCACAATGTAACACAATATTCTACACAATTAATATGTACTACTTTTTTAATAAGAACAGAAAACTTTGTTATATAGATCTGCAGTATGAAAGTCCAAAGGTATCTGGCAAGGGTCTCCTAGCTGCATCTTCATATGGAAAAAGGCAAAAGGGCCAAAAAAAAAATGAGAGGAGGTCAAACACATGTACTGAAAACCCAATTTTGTGATAGCAAACTCATTTTCATGACAACACCATTAATTTATGTGTGACGATGGATTTTCACTACCTAAACACCTCCCACTGGATAACATCTATCAAGATTGTTGCACCGAGGATTACCTTTGCAACACATGAATTTAGGGATCATATAACCAGTCTTGACTGGGCTTTGAAAGGAATAGAGAAGGCAAGAGTAGACACACATATCGTGTGCCATTCATTGGACTATGTCCAAGAAATTCCTAAAACACAATAATATGAACATACAATATGAACCACATCACAATGCATCCTTCTTTAGACTATACTGGTCCTGATGAGTTTTCATTGGTGAAAACAAAAAGAACTTCTGATAGGAACAATTAAAACAATCTCTCATGTAAAATTACTTGAATTCAGTTACTTTATTCTAAATAGCTAAAGGAAGAAAAGAACCAGAAAAGACTGAGCAGAATTTGTTTTATTATTTGAGTCCACAAATAAATTAAAAATGTCCTGTTTATGATATACAATTAAAAGTATATTTCTCTTACAAATCATACCACATAGTTTTTGGACATCCATGATCTCAAATAAAAGACATTATCATATAGCATTGTGGCTCCTCCAAACATGACTAGGTGCTCATCCCAGAACCTGTGAACATGTTCTTACCTGGTCAAGGAACTTTGGAGATTTGATTAAGTATTTTTGAGAGGAAGATATTTCTCTGAATAATCCAGGTGGATTCAAAGGGCTCTTCCACAGAAAACAGGAAGTCAGGAGTTCCAGAGTCAAAGAATCAGATGTAACACTGAAAGCAGAAGTTCTAGTGATACAACCATAAGACAAGGAATGTGAGTAGCTTCCAGAAGCTAGAAAAAATAATGAAAAAAAATCATGTTCTAGAACCTTCAGGAAGAAACAAGTTCTTAGGACATCTTGATTTAAGTCATGTGGAACCTGTTTTAGACATCTTACCTTCAAAGAATGGGATAACACTTCTGTTATTTTAAGCAACTGGATTGTGGTGATTTATTCTGGCACTGAGAAACTAACACAGATACAACACTTGAAAAATAGCACCTAGTGAAAATGTAAAACTAAGATTGTTGCCTTTGAAAAGCCCTAGGAAAAATGCGTATGTAAATATTTCTTAAAGTCAGGGGAATTCCCTATTTACCAGGTAGCAGGTGATTTTTTTTTCTTTCAATAATGGGTAATGAGCCCAGGGCATTGCATATGATCATCAAGTGCTCTACTACCAATATGTAAGTAATCTCAGCATTCAGCCAACACCTTTGACTTTTCGTTATATAATCTAATCAACAAACAAATACTTAGCATCTACCATTTGATTGTTTATCGATTCCCGTTCCTTTTGGGGGGGGGCGGGCACTGGGAATCAAACTCATGACTTTGCGCTTGCCAGGCAGGCGCTGCACTGCCAAGCTGCATCCACAGCGTTCTCGTTCCTTCTTATAATTGTGACTTCCTGATTTGTCACAAGTTCAAAATGAGTATGTTAATATCGCATATTAGTCACTCCAAAAGAACTTATAGTAGGAAAAATCAAAATAATCTATATAACCTACACAAAATAATCTATGCAGTTATCAAAATAATCTATACAATAATGTATACAAATCAAAAATCTTGAAAACCACACAAAAGATATTTAGTTTTATTTTCAAGGAACTATACTATAGATTACAGCTAAATTATAGCTACCTTAACCTGGGCCTATTTCTTTTGTTACTGACTTTTCAAGTATAAGCATGTTGGTCTTTATTTTATCACTATCTAGATAAGCTATAGTACTTAACCCTGTGTTTACATTCCAGGTGAACCCCTATCCATATTTTACTTACGTGCTCTTGTGTTAATCTTCTCAGCAGCTCATAGAATATTTTCCAAAATAGATATATTCAAGCTATAAAAGAAGCTTTAACAAATATAAAAGAGAAATAATGCCTCACATCTTATCGTATCATAATGGAATAAAACTGCAAAGGAATCACAGAAAAGATAATCTATATAGGAACATGGACATTGAAAAATTTACTTTTGAACATCAGTGAATCATTAAACAAACCAGAGAGGAAGTTAAAAGTTCTTAAAAACAAATGAAAATGGAAATTCTCATATGAGAATATCTGTGACACAGCAAAGGCAGTTCTAAGAAGGAAGTTTATAGCTGTGAGTGCCCGCACAAAAATACCAGAGCAATCTCAAATGTCATAATGATGCATCTTAAATTCTTACAAAAACAGGAACAAAGCAAAACCAAACACAACTGAAGAAATTACAAACATCAGAGCTGAAATTAATGGGACAGAGACTAAACGAATAATACAGAAATGCAGTGAAACTGGAGTTGGTCTTTGAGAAGATAGTCAAAACTGATAAACCTTTAGCCAAACTCACCAAAAGAAAGAGGGAGAAGACTGAAATAAGTACAATTAGAGATGGTAAAGATATTGCAACAGACACCACTGACATCTAGCATGCTGCTTAGCATCTCCGTGCTTTTGTATCTTTACACACAAAATGGTAATAATCGTAAGCCAGTGCATCATGCCATTGAAAGAACTAAATATAAACATTGATGTAAAACATTCCATAGAGTTAAAGCTTAATGAAGTATTATTAGCATTACATCATTGACATAAAATAGTTAAATAACAACTATTCACTACATTCTGGTAACAAATTACTAAGGCACCATATCTATGATGCATTTTGTATAAAGAACTCAATTAGAAATTGTATGTTATGTCGCCAAGCTGTACCTGAACTTTCTTGCACTTCACTAGCTGCCCCGGTATAAAACACAAGCAAAGACAATACTTAGAATTGTCTGAATGTTCTCTTTGGAAAATCGTGGGTGTTTTCCTGTGGTCAAAAATGTCTCCTTTCTAATAATTTTTGATGATATACTAATATGAACCACATAAGAAATCCAGAAGACAAACTTATTTCTGGCCTACTCTTTTCACAGCCTATTTTTCATACTTTATCTTGACCTTATTTGTAATGCCAGTATTTAGAGGTTGTTTCTCCACAATTAAATTGTTTGATGATTGAGAGAAGACTCTGATATTGTTTGTCATGAAATATCTTGCTCCAAAATCTGTATGGTTAAGTAAAGAGTGAGAGCTATTGTTTTTAAAGAGAGTTCTCTTATTCTGAGCCATATCTACACCTAATTTTTGCATGGGAAATTTATGATTTCTCCTTCTTGACTCTGAATTTAAACCAGTTAAAGAGTCTGCATGTTCTATGACTTTCCCTGTAAAAGATCTGACAGGGAAAATGACCTGATCTAGAACTACTATATACCACTGGTAATACACAAAAATAAAAGGAGAATTTAAAAGAAATGGTAAATAGTATCAGAAATTCTGATTTTGTTTGTCATATTAACTGATTAGCTACAGGCAGTTCTCATCCCCACTACATAAAGTACATTAGTAGACTCTTAATACAGAGTCTATTTCCTTCCTTTTCACAAATATCCCTTCTGTCCCAATTGTGACATCTGAAATTTGACTAGACTGAATTCCCTTGGTTTAAATGGTTATAACACTTGCTTATCAGAGAAAAAAAATATGCCTCAAATGTACAGACTTTCAATAAGCAACCTAGAAAACAAAAGCTTACATTTTCAATAATTGCACTGTGAAATTCTTGAGTTATGACTTTCCACTGACATTATTCATATAAGGAAATTTGTGCTTTATAATATACAGTAACAAAAAATGCTTTCATAATTTATTTTCCAGTGCCTATTAAAACATTTTGTAATACTATTACATGAGTGCATAAAAATCACTGAAGTCACTACATTTTCAAGGTAGCATCTTCAGTTTCTAATATGCATCTATTTCATTTAATCATCTATCTGTAAATTGATGTTTAAGAGAAGCCACAAACATGTAGCAACTTGCTAAGTAGAGAGAAAAATTGGAAAGTGAAAAGCTTTGCATAAATATCTCCATTTTGATGTAGAAAGAACCTATGGTTGCTAAGGGCAAAATACAGAAACTGCACGTGGGTGAAGGCATAATAGGCCTTAACAATGCCAGCTATTTAAATAACAACTTTGAAAACATATTAAAAAGCAGGAGAAATAAAAACAAATCGCTTTCCTTCTTTGAAAACTACCTAGACCGCACTTTTCTTGTAAAAACAGAAGAGGAGACACTGCCAACTGCAGTGAAAGCTTTGGCTCTTCTCTTTCACATATGGGCTCCCGATTGATGTATAAAATATTTTGGGAAACAAAGCGTAAGAAAGTCAAAATTACCAGGTCGATCTTGCTCTCAAAAACAGTTTTCTTCTACTTTGTTTTGTAGTCTGCCAAGCTTATCACACTCTTGGCAGATACAAGGCCACCTTTTTTGAATCAGCCTCATGAAGCTGGTTAATGCCTACAGCTACTGTTACCTGGCAGTACACACCACAGATTTTTATTATTGCTAGTAATCAACAAGCTGAACTGACATTCGGAATGTGTGTATAATAGACCAAGTGACTTTCTCTCTATAATCAAGAGATTTTAAAGATGTTTGGAAGATGTTTGAGAAGGACCCTAGTTTGTTGGAAGAGGCAAGTTTTAGAAATAAACGTTTTCCTTGTTTCATTTATTAATTCAGAGGTTGACATTTCTTTTTCTAACAAAAAAAGCAGTAAATTCTCTTTTGACTTTTAGGATCATTTACGTTTTTGCTGCTATGCTGCTCCCTCCTCTCCTCCTGTGTTTTCTCTCTCTCTGGGTCTCCCTGTTTCTCTCTCAAACTCATGAGCAGTGCTGAAAGAACTGTCATTTTCACATCTTCATCTGGCCTGTTTATACCATCATAAAACTTGAAGTTCACGAGAAATAGATGAGTAAACAGCGATGGAAGAACAGTCTGTCCTGTCTTTTGGTACAGCGCAGTTTTTGTTTGTTTGGTTGGTTTTGGTTTCGGTTTTTATTTAGGACACCTAGCCCAGCCTTCAAAAGTAAGGACATTCAAGGTAAATTAATTGGCAGAAGGCAACCAATCACTATCCAGTTGGCAGGAGGAAAATTTAGAGGCAAACAATTGCTAGGAGAAAGAACAACGTGTTGATAGGCCTGAAAGAGAAAAAGACAAAGCTTGAGAAATCCTAGCCTTTTTATCGGTTGGAATTCTGAAAAGAATGGATGGAGAAGGACAGGGAGACAGAGCAAGCAAGAATTTAGAAGTGATATAAAGAAGCTTCACTTTGAAATTCCAGGAAATGGGGAAGGCACTAAGGTAAGTTAATACAAGACACGAATTAAACAATTCTAGGTTTAAAAATATTTCTTTGGTTGCTGAGGGAAGATTGAATTTAAAAATTTCCAGGCAAGAGAAGAGTCACCACTGGTGACCTGGTGGCAGTGAGATATAGAAAAGCAGGTAAATATGAGCAGTGGAAATTGACACTGAAGTCTTCTTGCTACAAACACCTACTTGCTCAGCATCTGTAGCACTGAACTGAAGATCTGTGCCCACCTGTTTGTCCCAGAGGACTTCTGTGAAACTCAGGGACAGGAAACATGTAAACAAACACAGCAACACTCCTTATAAAGATAACGGTTTGCATTACTGTAACCATTTAAGTAAAAATTATGAAACATTAATAACCTCAATAAAACCATAGATTGCATAATGCTTAATGAAACAAATGGGAATTCATGCACTCTATTTTATCTCTTCTCCTCCAGACTTAAAGGCTCATAACCTACTTCAGTATAGCTTCTTACAATTTGAGGGTCTTTTATTAATTAGTTCTATATTTTTGGCCCTTTTGTGTCCGTAATAGATTTACTTTAAAAGAAGAACAAGTTAATATATCCAAATTGACCGCATAGTTCATAGGAAGAGAATGTTCTTTGATTAAGTTAGGAAAAAACCTTAATAGATTATAGAAGTCCCCAAGGCTCAGGACAAAGGGTGGAGCTTCTTTGTTTGGGACAATAAAACTTGCTTTTTTCCTTTGAGGGCCAAGGACAGCGGTGGGGGAAGAAACAGGGCACAGTGACAAAAGAACTTAGGATGGAAGACTGGGTGCTGCAGGAGGAAAGAAGCAGAAGGGGAGCCCTGCAGAAAGAGGTCGACTACTTTCAGTCTTACCGGTGTTCACTGGGGCACAGGCAAGGACACTTGCATACCTTCCTAATCCCCCAGTGTCTTCAGCATTTCCAGAGATTCTCTCGTAGTCACACCATATTCATGAAAATTTTATGAGGGATGGGTGTTGTTAATAATTGCGGTTGTAGCTGGTCATTGGTAAGGAAATTGGATTTTGTAAAAAGAAAAATCATAGCCTGTGGGAGCGGGGAGTTAGGTAACAGAGGAAGTCATGGAATTGAAAACCTTCCACCAGTTTGTGCGAAGCTGGTTAGAGTTCATATTTGCATAAACCATCGAGTTGAAGTCTTTCAGACAATATTCAGAACATGGAAGGGCAGACGGGCTCACCTCTTGCACACGAGTTCAGGACCATCAAGAAGTACCAGAATGCCTCAAAACACAAGCCTTGTTCTGATAACTAAGCTAAGAAAAGCTGGACAGGGAATCAAGATAGAAAGAACCAGCTAGGAACTCAACTGAATTATGAGACTGTGTATACATTGCATTTAATTATTATTATGAACTTTCTAGATAAACCAAAATCTTCCTGTAGGTATTTGGTTTTGAAAGTTATTTGTTTTTATCTCTTTCCTGGTACATAAAAATGTAAAATATTAGAAATATGTGGCTCACCTTCCATATAAGCATTTCAAAATTACAAATATGGAGCAAAATTCATATGACTTCTGGGAAGAAAATATTCATCCACTATATTGATGAAGCAATGAAATGTATAAACTATTAATCACTGATGAAACATAATATTATAAAAGTAGTAAACTTCATAGTGCTTCCCTGCACAGTGTAATCACAAACTATCTCTGAGCATATAGAACATTGGAATAAACATCTATCATTTAGTTAGCAGACTGGCAAATAGATAGTTCTGGGAGATTTCATAACTCAATAATCTCCACATTTTTTTCTCACCTGTTAAGTGAAGAGTTAAATGCAATTGTCTTTAAATATCACAGTTCTGTAATTCTGTTACTTTTATCAATTAAATATTTTTCTTAAATGAAAAATATGCTATGTACTTATGTCATTGTCTTAATGATAATTAGAACTTTCTATCAGAATCACACATTTAAAGTAATGTGGCTAGAACTACTTAATGTGGCTAACTATTATGATCATGAATGTGAGAATTATAAGGGATCTCTTAGTACATGTTACTAAACCTCTACTTTAACACACTGTGATCAATAGATCCTCAAGTGGATCTTCTAGAATGTTTCCTAAGACAGAAAATTATTAGTATATTTTACTTATGGTCCCTTACTTGATACGGAGCCTTACCACTAGTTTGAGACACTTATCTTGTTAATAGCTACAAATGATCACAGCAGTTAGGGACTGACTGTAAAGATATGAAAGATTCTCATAGTTTGTTCTGTGATCACAGATCCCCTAAAAAGGCCTTTTTCCTCCAATTTATCATCTATAATATTATATTCTTTTTATTTCTGATTTTCATGAACACATTCATATATAAATTCGTAGCAAATATTCCTCCCAGTAGCCAGAAAATATTGAATACCAGTAAATAAGTCGAAAGGTCATCTGATATTAAGGTCCTACAGAGTTGGCTTCCTTCCATCTGTGTTTAAGAACACATTGGCAGTCAGAGCCAGATTCGTGCTGTTTTTTCTTCACATCTAATGCAAGGCTAGATGAAAAAACAGGTACAAGCACTTCAGCTTTAAGATGAAAAGAATCCTTGAAACATCATATGCATTTGTCTTACAGATTTGTAAATAGCATGCTCTTATCTTTCCGTAGATGGTACTATTTTGAAATGCCAAGCAACTCCTTTTGAGTACACTTTTACAGACTTCATGCATAGAAATATTTTAGTAGCTGTAACTAAGTAAAAGGCTTAGAAATACTCTTCTTTCCCTATCAGCAAATGTTGAAAGTGGACCCGTCGTTCAAAGTGAGACGTGTGCCAGGTGAGAGAAAGGACCATTGCGGAGAGGAAAGAACAGAGTCCAGGCACGCCGCCCACGGGACACTTGGGTTAACCTTCGTACTGGAATTGAAAATGTGAACAATTTTCTCTTCACTTTTTTCTGGATTCCAAAATAAAAACAGTCTTTGAACTGATGTTACTTGTTTCTTTCATTTAACCAAAGCAAAGAGAAAGAACAGGAAAATGAGAAACTGAGAAAGCCTGAGAGTTGAGTCCAAGAGCCAATACTTACTTTTTATGTGAACTTCAGGAATATTTTTAAAACAATTTAATTTTTCAGTTTTCTGATCTATGAATTAGATGTTAAATAGTAACTGCCTGATGTGGTATTATTAGGATTAAACAAGAAAACTACATGTAAATATATATGTGCATATAGATATTCTTTAATAAATCATATATCATTGTTTTTCAGATATATTAAGCATATATACTGTATTGAACTTCACGGTCTATGGTGAGAAATCACTACACAAAATCAAAAGATTGAATTCAAACTTTGGATTTATAAAAATTATTTTCTATTCTAAACAATACAGATGAACAAAAAGTTCAAATTACTATGACACTCTGGATTTTCATAATTGTGAGTATGGGTAAATTTATCATATGTTGCAGATCTTTAGAAGCTTAGACAAGAAAATAAGGTCAAAGGACCCAGCCCAGCTTATTTAAGAAAATAACTTTCTTAAGTGGTTAAGATGATGATGTCCAGTGTTTCCCCTTCAAGCCACGTCCCATCGTCTGCATGAACTACTTGTCTCGGGTGACTTTGGCTTGAGTACAACCAACAACTACCAACAAGAGATCAAAGAAACAGAGAAAGGGGGAGAAATCCTACTCCCGATGAAGGTAAAATAGCAAATCACTGTCCCAGGTGAACACAGTTTGGAAACTTATTCATATGTCACTGAAGCTCCGGGTATCTTCAGCTAAGTACAGAGCAGCGCATTTTTTATAGGAGAACTACTCCAGTCCTGGAGGAAAAGCACAGAGAGCAGCAGACAAAATAATCTCCAAAACTAACATAGGCCAGGACCACTTTGCATTTCCACCAGATACAGTGAGAAAAAAAAAACCCTTATTATTCATTTGTTATTTTTATGGAAAAAATAACAGATAGTATTCAAAATGGTACCTCTAATTACTCCTAAGTAAAGCCCTTCTGGTCCCACCAAAAATATTTAAAACCTGTGATCAAACCATATCCTAGTAATTTAATTTTTCCTTGTGATAAAGCAAAACAAAATAAAACCCGGAGAATTTTGTAATACAAAAATATACGATATGCAACAAATTGAACTTCATGTCTAACAAGCAGAAAAAAAAATGAGAAAAATAGGAAGAGGAACCAAATAATACAAATAGACCTTGAAAGAAACTCAGTGGTAGAATTCATATGAAAGGTCATAAAATCAAACTTACTGTAATTATGTATTGTATTTTTAATAATACCAAAAATGAGCAGATTAAGTGGAGATAATGAATATAAACATGTAATGTATATGTATGTGAATCTCCTATCTATGTAAAACATAATGCTGAAATGAAACACTGTCCTGGGTAGACTTAAAAGCAAACTAGATACTGAGATAAAAGGATCAGTAAGTGTAAGAATATAGTAACAAATTCTGTAGTACTTTAGAAGAAAAAGAAAACATGAGACAAAAAACTGAAAATGTAAATAAAGAACAGGGCATTTGTGAGACGTAGAACATTTGTAGATATAGGACCTACTGCATGGGTAACTGAAGTCATCAAAGTAGTAGACAGAAAAAACAATGAAGAAATAATGGCTGAAATTTTTCTATATTTTATGAACCTACAAAGCTGTATCAACAAGTTTTAACAAACCCTAGCATAGACAATAGGAAGGAAAATATGCCAAGGCATATCATAACCTATGAATATAAGTTAGTAAAGAGAAAATTTTAAGAATGCCTTGAGAAAAAAAATATTATGGAAGTAATATTAATAATACAACATGATAAAGAAAGCCTTATCCTAGAGTGCAGTACTGCTTTATCAGTAAAAAATTGAAATATTGCTCTAAATCCTATTAACATATACTATTATTATATGTTAATAAAAACAAATAGGCTAGTATAATTCATTTCACCAATATTATCAAAGAGAAAAATTATATAATCTCAAGATATGGATCTCATCTTATTAAATAATTTTGTACATTAAAAGAAATCACCAACAGAGTGAAAAGAAAATGCACAGAATTGAAAAAAAAATCAGGACCCCAAAATTCAAAGAGCCAATCCAAAAATGGGCATCTGAGATGAACACACACTTCTCAGATAAAGAAATACAAATGGCAAAACATATATGAAAAAATGTTGAACATCATTGATAATTCAAGAAATGCAAATTAAAACAACACTGAGATTTCATGTTGCCCTAGAAAGAATGGTTATCATCAAGAAATCAACCAATAACAAATGCTGGTGGGACTGTGGGGCAAAAGGAATGCTTCTCCACTGCTGATGGGAGTGTAGAATGGTACAACCACTGTGGAAATCAGTGCAGAGATTCTGCAAAACATGATTAGAGGTCCCATTCAACCCAGCTATTCCCCTCTTGGACATTATCACAGAAAAATTAAAAACATTAATACTGTGGTGATATATGTGCACCCATGTTAACAACAGCTCAATCTGTAATAGCTAAATCTTGGAAAAAATCCAAATGCCCATGAACTGAGGAATGGATAAAAAAAATGTGGCATTTTCATACAATGGAGTACTACTCAGCTATAAAGAAGGACAAACCCAAGGCTTTTATAGAGAAATGGATGCAACTAAAGATCATACTCATAAGTGAAATAAATTGGACTCATCATATGTGTAAACATCATATTATCTCCCTAATGTAAGAAACTTAAAGAGTAAATAAGATCCAAAATACACAGTAGATACTGTGAAAGGGAAAGAAACTGCTCAAAAGGATAGAACAACTGGGATGGGAGAAGAAAAAAATGCATATATACACAGTATAACTAGGATAATTATACTATTAATTTCTATTTGTTCATTGAAAGGAATGGTTTATGCCTATTTGTTTGATCAGCTTTGGATGTCTATACCTTATCATCTGAGCAACTACTTTGAAGATAAACTTATGCAATATAATAACCATTGTTAATTTCCTATTATCTTGTTTTGAAATTCTGCATCACTGATTTTTTTCTTTAAAATAGAAAAAAGAAAAAAGTTGTACAAAATTTAATTTGCATGTACAAGGGAATTATGCGATACTAGAAATAGAAGGGAAATTCCTAAGTCCAGTGAAGAGTATCTACAAAAGCTTCTACTTAACATATTTAATGTTTAAAAATTGTTTCTTTTGTTTTAAATTGTACAGCTGCTTTAGAGAAATGTTTGAATTTTTTCATAAGATTAAATATTAATGTAATGTATAATGTAGCAATTCTACTACTAGAAATTTACCCAAAGTGAGTTCAAGCCCAGTCTGAACTGCATACTGAGACCCTTTCTCAAAAACAGACAAAAATAAATTAACTAATTAGTAAATAAATTTAAAAATGTAAACAAATGTACAGGTAGATTTATTTATAAAACAGAATATTACTCAGAAATGAATATGAACACACTATGGATGATTTCCCCAAGGATAAATCCCAAAAATATTCTATTTAATGAAAGAATTCTTTTAAATTAAAGCTAGGAACAATTAAAATTGATTTGCATGTTTAAAGTGTAGTAGTTACCTCTTGATAGATGATGTAAGAAAAGGCAGAAAGGAAGATTTTGTGTTGCACAATGATCAAACGCGTGATCCTGCACATTCTGTTTTAAATGTGGACATTATATTTGGTCTCAACAATAAAAACATGAGGAAAGCAAGATGATGTTAGAAATTGAGGAGTTAGAAAAGATCCAGAACCATGGGCAAGACCAAGTTTTGTGTCAAGCAAGAAACATAAAAAAGCGAAGGTAGGGAGCAAGAGAGCTCATTAATAAGTAAAATAAAAAAGTATTCATCACACTGAAAAAAAATAATCAAATCTTGTGATTGAACTTCTAAATAAGAAATAGTAAAAACAAAGTGCTCTAGTCAGGATTTGCAAAGGAATATGTTTAATACAGGACAAATATTTTATAGATTGCTTTAAAATGTTCACCCTAAAAGTGAAAAGCAAAAGAGTTCAAGAGATCCGTCTGTACACTAGGGACCCAAAGAATCCAGCTAATGATCTGGATCCCATAGGAAGGTACTACATGAGTTCATCTGAAAATCCTGTGCCCATAACAATGTCCTCCATGAGTCCAGTTGTAGGCAGAGGGCCCACTACGATGTATCATGCAAGTCTGTACCAAGGATCTACACTGGGAAAGCCCAAAGATTGGTGGTGGAAGCTAGAAAGTCTTGGCCAGTACGATGAAGGATCTGTGCCAGCAGGCTGAAGGATCTGCCCTGGAGCCAGAAAGCAACACTCAAGGCAGTTTCTGCAAAGAGAACTACAGGCATCCTCAGGGACAGTGAGGACCCTAGCTCCTCCAATGATGAGAACAACTAAGTTCATATTAGGAAATCCAGTGTGACAAGCTTCTCAGGAGAATCAACAGCACACCATCTCCCCTCTAGTTCTTCGTTTATGCTGCAGGCAACAATCCTCAGGTGGGTCTTCCACACCCAGAAAGATGCTGATTCAGTTCACCTGAATGTTACAAGTTGACCAGTTAGCTGATCCACCACATTAAAGTAATGAATAGAATCTAAGAAACATGAAGTGTTTGTATATGTGTATGCGTGTGTGTGTGTGTGTGTGTGTGTGTGTGTGTATATATATATATATATATATAGAGAGAGAGAGAGAGAGAGAGAGAGGCTCATTTTCCTTTTTCTAACATCTTTGATGTTGTGAATCGTCAATCGTCAAGTATATTTCCACACAAAATTGTTTGAAGAAAACATTTTTTCTTCTTCCTGCAGATTCTTTACCACAACCTTTTGCTGTGTTGTTGTTTATGCTGGAATGGATAGATTAGTCTCCTTGTTTGCAACATTATGACAATTCCCACAAACATGAGGAAAACATCTCAATATCTGATGAAACATACCTTTTGTAATCTAACACCAATTTTTAAGCATAGTCCTCATTGTTAAATTATAGTAATTCTGCTTCCCCGACCTCTTGCAGGTAAAAAGAGAAAAAAATAGAACTTTTGCAGCTAGTTAGGTCCACAGCTTCATGCTATTATAGTATTCATTTGAGTCAACTGACAGGTATCTGAAATTATATAAAATGAAAGATTTTTTGCATGAAAATGTATTCATTAGTTTCATTTTTTTCTTTTTGTTACTTAGACTTTGCCCTGCCTGTCACTACATCACAGCACTGACTCATCCTGAGTCAATATAAACCACTTATAACATTTACCCACACATCCTCTTTGAAGAACTGTAACTATTTGCATTAGAAATTAGTTTTGCACTGTCTTGTAATTATTATATTGGTCCTTGAAATATGCTTTAATTCCAATGTTCATTATTTCATGCTCAAAAATATGTCTGAGGTAGAGGTCATTAGTATCAGGAACATCCCTGTTACACAGCAATATTTAAACAGCTATCCACAAAGTATTAAAAATAGGTCTGTTAAGGCTCAAGTACCCATTAAAGAATCTTCAGCAACTCAGGAGAGTAACAAAACACAGACTATCCACACATAAATGATCCTAGGTAAGAGACATTAGGAAATGGCCAGGAACAAAAAAAGAGGAGTGGGGCTGTTGGGACCAGTAATGTGGCAGGAACTTCTGTGGTCCCCAGAAGGCTGCTCCACGGAGAACACTAGCATCTCTTGCCAAAGAGGTTACAAATAATTGATTCTTACTAGGAAACTCCTACAGAAACACAAACACTCCACTCAAGAAATGGTCCCTATTGAGTTGCTTTGGAAGAGGAACCACCACCTCTCACAAATACAGCTGCCCCAAGAGTACTTAACCTCCAGATCCAGACCCCAGCTACACAAATCCACTCGTGTCTCAAAAACTAGAGTGGCTCTCAGGACAAGCTAGTAAGCATGCCAAGCCCCAGAGCCAAGCTCTCACCGTGCACATCTGCTCAGGTCACCAGCTCAGCCATTGAACATAACTAGGATCTGCCCTCACCTGAGAGACTCTCAATTTTGTGCAAGCTTGTGCACTCAATTTCAGTTCTCTGGTTGCTCCATAAGCATCCACTCATTACATATTATTACAAACATGGTAGAAAGGATGCTTGTATTTTAGGTACAAATTATTTTATTTCCTTGATTACAAAGCTGTAATTCCTCCACTAATGCCCATAACCTAATGTTCAGCTCTGTGGCTACCACAGGTGGACAAGTCACATCCTGCAAAATTCCTTCCTCTGCAGCTTCCCCAGTGAGAAATATCAGGAAGAGACTAGTACCCATCACCATGGAAGCCCATAACAATCTTCACTGCCTCTGCAGATATCACAGTCTACCACTAAAGAGCCCTGAAATTGGCCAACATGAACTTCTTCTTTCAGAACTACAAAGATTGCACAGCTTGGCCTTCATGGATGACAGATCTGTACTCAACACAGATAATGCCCTCATATCCCCTTAAGGGGTGGTATTGTATTTCCACAGTGAAGCTAACATATGAAGTCTGAAAGAGGGGACAGCTATACCAAGTGCACCAACATTATATAAGAAAAGAAACATGAACTCCCAGAGACTTAAGCCATCAAAATAGTAAAATAAATTCTAATATCTAACCTCAAAGAAACGGAGCCATATAAACTATTTAACAAAAAATGTCAGCATAATTTTCCTCGGTGGATCTCAGCAAACTTTGAGGAAAGGTCATTATTTATTGCACAATTTCTGTAATAACATACATATACTGTGAAATTCAGACGCATAACAATGTTTCACTTAACAACAGACAGATTCTCACATATATACTTACGGGTCCATAAGATTATAATGGAGGCGAGAAACTCCTGTTAGCTAGTGAACACATAGCTAAACAAATGGAAACGGAAAAGATAAAAAGACCCACCGAGAAAATCCACAGTGAAGAGTTTAACAGAACATTGTCAGACCTCAACAATTTCTTTGAAAATAGGGACTCCAAAACAGTAAAGTTTTCAGTAATGCAGAAGATTGGTCAGATTACAAATAAATGTATGATGAAACCTTTGAAATAAACCAAGCAAAACACCATGGATTTATTTCTGAGAAGACTGACACCTCCACAGGAAGAGTTTCTTTTTTAAAAAGTGTTTTCATTTTAAAAATTAGAAAAATTAACAAAACAACAATGAAGACAAAATTAAAACAACACAACAACAACCAAAATGACACATGACCTCAAAACAAAATGATAGGAATTAGGGAAGAGTTTCAAGTCAGGCTTTCAGGAAAACTGCAGAAAGAGGCATTGCATATTGAGAGGTAATAGCTCCAGGTGTCCCTGAAGATCTCATTGACATGAGATGCAAGGAGGGTGACAAAGATACTGACGGTCCTGACCCTGAAGAGGCCCAGGCTAAAATGTGTACTGGTTTCTAAGGTTTTAACAAAAAATTGTTTAAAGTTTTAAAAAATTAACTAAACAATTTTAAAATAGAAAAATGCTTATGAAATGAGTGTATGAAATATTCTTTACCTGAAAAATGATTGTGCTTTGTTACTATAAAAGAATCAAAAAGTTTTTTAAAATTATAAAGGTAATAAAGTAAAAATTTCAGAAACCTAAAGTTAATTTATTATTGATTAAAGAATTTTTAGAAACTTAGAACGACATGAGTATGCAGTGCTTACCAATTTTACAGTAGTGTACAATAATATTCTCGGCCTTCACACTCACTGACCACTCTTGCATGCAGAGCAACTTTAGTCCTACAAGCTAAAAGTCCCATAAAGATGTACCATGCTTATCTTTATACTATATTTTACTGTATAGTTTCTGTTCCTATGTTTCTATCATTTGTGTTATGATTGTCCACAGTATTCAGTGCAGAAATATATTATACAGATAAGTAGACTAGACCAATAGCATAACACAAAAGTCCTACATGTGTAATAGGTCATGCTGTCCAATTTTATGTCAGTATGCTCTATGATGTTTATACAATGATGACACCTAGTGATACACATATCAGAACAGAGTCAATGAATGACTGGACAGGAGAATTCCAACAAAATCAGGACAGTAATACCCAGTTTATAAATTAGAAAAACATAAATCCTGAAGCTGAAAACTACAACGAATGAAATGGAAACACAATACACGTCATCCAGAGAAGATCCAAATAAGCAGATTCAAAGACAAGTTCTTTGCAAATGTCCTGTAGAGTAGTAGAAAAAAGGATGAGGAAAAGAAATTTACAAGATTTATGGGAAAGCATCAAAAAGGAGAATATTCAAGTTATAAGTGTTCAAGAAGGTGAAGAGTAAGATAAAAAGGAAATTTATTTAAAGAAATAATATCACGATGCTTTTCAAACATGAGAAAATATTTAAATATCCAGGTACAGAAAGTTCAAAAGTCGCAAACAAAATTACTTCCAAGAAGATGAGAACATGATATATTATAATTAAGCTGTCAAAAATCTAAATGAAGAGATCATGAAGCCAGTAAGAGAAAAAAATCATATCACAAGAAAATTCCAATAATTATAACAACGGGTTTATCACCAGAAGCTTTACAGGACAGGAAAGAGTGAGATGATATATGCAAAGTGCTGAAGAAAAGCCATAAACTACAGACCAAGAAGAGCTCACCAGACAAAGCTGTTCTTCAGAAATGAATGACAGAGATGGAATTTTTCAAGGAAACAAAAGCTGAAAGAAAATCACGACCAGCTCTCTCACACGAAACGCTAGAGAGTTCTTCAAGATAATTAAAATACTATATGAAAGGGAAAACTCACTGGTAGAAGTAAGTGCATAGCCAAGTTCAGAATATTTCAATTCTGTAACAATAGTATGTAAATCACATATATCTTAGTATAAGGTTAAGAATATTTAAAATAAAGCTATAATATTCTATGAGTGCATATATAATGAAAAGGTGTATATTATGACATCAAAACAAATATACAGTAGAGTAAAATTACAAATTTTTACATGAAATGAAAGTTACATTGTTAACAGCTTAAGTAACATATTATGACTGTTTTATGTACATATTTTTGTGTTTTTATCTAACCTAGAAAATATTAGTGTTAAAAGGAAGGAGAAAATAAGACACAGCAAATATCTAGAGGATCAATATGATGACATTGTTTGGAACTCACTCTAATTTAGGCAATTCTTCAGTTTCACAAATTATGTGTTTGGTCTTTATAAACCAACCCTATCCAACTTAATAATGGTACTTATATCAAATCTTCATTTACATAAATGACTGTAACTATTCTTGTATCTTGAACTGTGAACCTCAACATTGTGGAATAAATAGATATTCTGATGTCTTATTAGTGAGTCTCTTTGCACTGAAAATGGTATAAAAGCTAGAGATGTTTGGTGCTGCTGCTGTGAAAATCATCATCATCCCTTTTCTAGCACATTTTGTGTTCAAGAATTTAATATTTAATCTTCACAATGACCTGAAATGAGAGGCACTAACATTTTCTCTATTTTACAGATAGTAAGAGTAAGGCACAATGAAGTGCAATGTTATAAAGGTGTTTTAAAATTGGAAGTTAAACTTTCTGGCTTAAGGTCTCATATTCTTAATCGATGTGCATAGACACCCATAATGAAGCATACTATGTTATGAAATAGATTCAGATATAAATGAGGACAGAATACATAGGGTAAGGAACTCATTTTTTAATGCAGATTATAGCTAAAGGGATTCTGTTCTATAAAAAGCATTTTCAGACTTGATAATTGTCTACAGTAGGAGTATGGTAGGTTAAAGGTGGTATATGATAAATATTAATAAATATTATTAACCTTAAAATAATTAACATTAGAAACTAATATACTTAATAGTCCAACAAAAGAAATAAAATATAGTCATAAAGACACTCAACTAATTTATAAAAGGATAGATAGTGAAGTCAAAAGAAACAAAGAAAAATGAGACAAATAGAAAACCGGTGACAGATTTACAGTATCAAAAATTACATTAAGGCAAGTGGTATAAAACTCCAAATAACAAAAGAGAGATTTTTAGACTGAGTAAAAGCCAATTCCTTAATACATGTTGCCATGGAGCACATACATGAAGCACAATTTAAATATAATAAAAATAGGGTCAAATTTAAAAAGTGGAGAAATATGTACAGCGTCAACACTAACCAAAAGAATCCTGAGTTGGTTACTAACATTAAAGAATATTTTAAAGCAAAGAGTAGCAGACAAACATATTCATATCCTAATGATAATGGACTATCAGAAAGATTTAACCATCCTAAATGTTTACCTACTTAGAGAATTTCAAAATGCAAAAGAAGACTAATAAAATTCCAAGGAGAAATACAGAAATACACAATTACATATAGTTGAAGGTTTCAATCACCCTCCCACAATAACAAGATTAATTAAAAAATTAACTACAGAGAAAATCAGTAGGAAAGTAAAAATATAAATTTCATTAACTTTTGACCTTCTTGATGTACTTGGAAATTATAGAAAACTCCACCTAAATATAGTAGAATGCACATTCTTTTCAGATACATATGGATGATGTAACATATACAACATATGGAGGGCAAAAATATTATTCTATTTAAAGGAGTCAAGTCAACATAAAGTATGTCCTCCAGAGACCAAACTGTTTTCATAAAAATAGTCATTATTTGGTTATTTTTACTTTCCTTTTCTGAAGTCTACATTGGAGTTTCCAAAGTTATCAAGGTGTGTGATATTACCACATATTAAATATAGATAAATAAATATGAAAATCCAGTTGCTTTTTGTTAAACCAGGAATTAAAGATATTTGCAAAAGTTTAAACCAATAATTCTACTCTTATTGTTTCTGCAGAATGTGTCTATTTTTCTAAAATAATGTATAATGTACAATTATTTTCTTATGCTCGTATGTCAGATGTCTGTATATCTAAATATACATTTCTAAAATTTCTTCCTTTTCATTTCTAATATTATAACCTGGTTTTTCAAGTGATTTGTTTCACCTTACATCACTCACAATTGAAGATGAATATTTGCAAGATCAAACTCCTTCCCTCTTTTTCTCTCCTCTACCAAATCATTTCCTCTATTCACCAGTCTGATTTGATTAACACTAATTCTTACTGCCACTAACACTTGAAATTTTGGAGAAGACATAATTGCTTCTTCTTCTTCTGTCCACTGTATTGTCTCTCTGGTCACTGTTTGCATTTTGTCAATTTATTTAACACATCCTCCCACTGGATTGCAAGTACTTTGTGATTATAGTATATATGTGAATCGCCCATAATAGCATGTACTAAATAAACCAGATGCATTTCTGGAATGTCTCACAACTGGTTCTTTGCTAACAATCACAGCAAATTGGTACTGACTAATATGACAGACAATATTTTTGGTATAATTTAGAATGTTTATATTATTTGCTGGAGCTAATTTATTATTTAACACAAAATTATGAGTCTATTCCTGAGCCCTAGCACACAATTAAATACAACAATGTGGTTTTAATTATCTTTGCATTTAACACTGTCATAAAATGCCAATATGTTAGATATTGACAAAATATTAGTATTTTATTATATGGAGGCCTTAAGATATACTCTGAACACATACAGTTTGTACTGGTTGGGAGGCACCACAATATTCCCTGGCAGTTTAAAATTTTCCGTAAGCTCTTTGCATGTGGATCTGTGCCTCTAACTGAAATAGTCAAGAAAGCTGAACTTTGAGAAATGCATTACCAAAGGCACTAGCATGAAACCATAGCTTTGTCAGAGTAGAGAAATTTCTAATCATATAATGATGATATTTGAGTGTAGGTCACAACTAGGCTCATGACAGCATAACAGAACTCAGCTGGGGGCTGGTGATGATATGGCTACTATGGGGGATATTGTTTGTTAGGAGAAGAAAAAGCCAAATTGAGGGTTTTTCAAATAATGTATGAGTACAAAGATCACTGTGTTGGTGACTGACAGGTTATAGGATCCTATCTACTAAGTATCCCCTATAGGAATGAATACCTGAATTACAAGCAAGATTATTTCTTTGAGTGTGTTGGATGAAAGCACTGCATGACTTTCAGGTATTTTCCTTTCATTTACCTTTATCTGTAAGGAATACAATTTTATTGAGATGAATATATAAATTTGCTGCACTTCCTTGTGACCACAGAGTACAGTGTTAACCAGGAGAACTTACTGGATCAGCTAACCTAGTATGGCACGCTATTCCCAGTCATCTAAACTGATAGGTGAAATACTATTCTATGCATTCCCGTACTTTCAAAAGCACAACTACTAGCTTTTTCTTTTTTGTTTCTAAAAACTATTTGTGAATTTGAGTTTAGATTTTAAGCATGGGAGCTATGCTTATAGTTGTCCTATTATGAACTACTTTTTAATATTAAAAATATTTCATTAATGCAGGTCAAATATCATTTGGTGATAAAGTCAATTAAATTCTGGGAGCAACATATTTCTATAAAGTTGGAACAACATTTTTTTAGCTTATTTAACTGCCATGGAAATAAATCAGTTTAAATTTCTGGACTAGAAAACACAGTGAAGAAAAGCACAAGTACTATAGTTACTTAAAGGTAGTAGTCCTCTTGTGGTCTAGATGATAATAGTTTTTAATGGACAGCTTGAAAAAGTTTCAAGTGGTTGAGAAATTAGTCAACCTTTGGGGCATGGTGGTATGGGTAGTATCCCAGCTACACAGAAGGCTGAGTCAGGAGGATAGCGAGGTGGAGGCCAGCCTGGGTAATTGGAAAAGTTCCTTTCTTGAAGTAAAAATAAAAAAGATTGGGGATATATCTCAGCATTTGAACACCTCAGGGTTATTCTCCAATACCAAGAGGAAGGAAAGAAAAATAACAGGTCAGTTTTTCATTCCATCAACTTTTATTGATTGCCAAGCACTGTTACTCAAAGACACATCATAAATTTATTTTCCTCAAATGGGATGTAAGTTATGTCTTTTAAAAAAAGTAGTCACTATGCTAAGTACAATAAAGAAATTGAATAATACTGTATTAATTTGTGTCTATTACAATTAGAATAATTAAAAGTAATAAGCAAAATCCTTAAAAACAAATGTATACTTTAGTTAGAATTCTTACCGAAGTCTTAGATAAAACTAAGTAACCTGAGTCTGATTTGGAGAATGCTCCAACTTTGTCTCAGTTGACTCCTTTGCTTCATGCACCGTTAACACAAGCCTAACGTTGTCACCGACTGTACTGACGTCTCCTAAGACCTCTTCTCATGTAGCATTACGTCCAGAGCAAATTGTTTCTCTCTCTCTCTCAAAGTTAATCTTTAGATAGACAAACACTTTTGACATGTACGACTCCTTGGCACACTACACCCCTTTCTTCCTTTCGTGTTTCTATGCTGTTCACCTTTCTGCCGCAAATTCCCCCGAACTTAATATTCATGCTCTGCTGCTTCCTTTTTTTAAAAAAGTCATTGTTTATCCTCATTGTTGGTATGGTTCTAACCCTAGGCCCTGAATCTTCTGCCTGGGTCAGTCTTTTTCTGGATAGTTTGTTTTTGCATCAATAATTTGAAAGATAAAAAGTGCTGTTTTACCTGTGGTTCAGAAAATCCAATTCTGATTTGAAGAGAAAAGCTTCCATCAGAAGGGAACTTGTGACAGGGAACAAAACACTCTGTTGGCCTTCATGTGAAAGCATATTCCACTGAATCAAGGGCTCCAGCTGAAATCAGGGACCCTGAAATCTCTGTCTCCATAAATCCACTTTTAATTATTTATATTTCGTAGATAAATAAACATGAAAAATGTTACAAAGACACTTTTGAGAAATATTGAATGGTTTCTAAAAAAAATACTGTTTTCTTCTATCTTTAACTCACCATGAATAGAGAAGTGTTGTCCAAAGAGTTCTGAGAATTTTTTAAAGTGTGTAAACTGCTCGGCCTTTCCTGGACTCAATCCTGATTGGAATGGTCTGGTTTATAATCTCAGCATTGTTTATAATGAGGCTCAGAGTCCCCAACTTGAACTGACAGATGAGCATCAGTGAATCATGTTTGAAAAGTTTCTTTTGTTGAGACAGCAGATTCTACATGCTCTTTCAAGCTGAGGTGCTTTGTGACAGTGGGCACTGACATGCTTTCCTTTATTCTAAATTTCAAAATTCTAGGAACACAAGCATGATCTGTAATAATTTTTGTCTGTGGACTGAGAAAATTGATGAGAATCACTTTAAAGTTCATGCATTTTCTACAATAATTAATGAATATTGGGTCATTGTGGCATCCCGTCTTATTAAAAAATGGTCTAATTAATCATTCCCATAAATTTGACAAGTAAAGTTTATTCCAAGAAAAATGCCTTCTTTTCACTGCGCATGTCTTTCCGTACCCAACAAGTCATCTTTTTAAACTTGACCAGCCTCAAATAATAGCAGGAAATCTCACTTAAAAGCATATTTCCATGTTAATAAATGTTAATAAATGTGCTAGTAAATATTTTTATATTTATGTAAACTCCATAAAAGTTAGTCACTTAGAGAGGATTAAATACAAAATCTCTCCATCTCTGTCTCTGTCTCTATCTCTGTTCTCTCTGTCTCTGTTTCTCTCTCTCCTTAGTTAGCAGAGTAACTAAGCAGCTTATCAAATTACTTCTCAGAATTAATTAATGAATAAAATATTAGTTATATAATGTCAGATGCCAAAAAAATGCCTATCTTAGTAACAGACACTATATTTCAACTTCTTTCATTGATTAAGGCCTGCAGGTAAGTTAGCTATAAAATATGCTTAACTAAAAGTAGCACTGGCCTGTTAGGTTAGATGATTCATTAAGCCAAGGAGGTTGCCCTTAATTTGAACGAGCACCAGACATCACTGATGAGTGGAAAGTTCAATGAAGCAAACAAAATGGAAAATCAAGAGAGTTGGAGAACACATGCTAACAAAGTGTTCAAGTGAAAATAATTCCATTTTAAAAAGTGAAAAAGGAGCAATTAATTAGTTTGGTCTCAGAGTAAGATTTTTATATTGAGCTATTGGAAAATAAGCAAAATGTGACTATCAATAATTAAAACGCTGCAGTGTTAAAGGGTATCCTGAGTCCATAAACCAAACAATCAAATTAATAACTGAACTGAAAGAAAATGCATAAGTAAAAGATATGACTAGGAAAATTATCATTCCAAATGAAGGTATCAAATTCCATTTCAAGAATTATTTTTCAAAAAGTAATCTGATATAATAACTAAGAATCTAAACTCTGGAGTGAAACTGGTCAGATTCAAACCTCATCTTTGCTGCTTAATATCTGACCTGATTCAAACATTACAGAACGTAGACTGTATCTAAACAGGTGCACCCCATCAGCAGGTAGCAATATTTATATTTTTATGTCTCAGTTAAACATAAATATAATTAAAGAAAACAATTCTAGTGAAAATGCTTTTTTCATAAAATTTGAATTAAATTCATTTTATTGGTAGTCATGCTATTTTCCTTTTCAACATGTATAGTTAATGATACCCAGTTAACATATATTTAGAAACCATATGATCTGAAAGAAATGAAATGACACAAATGTATATTCATTGAAATTTGATAAATTCAGGATTAAATCATTCAAGTTCCATATATTTATTATAGGAACCTCTCTTGGAGTTTTATAAATAGGAAATAACATGGACTAAATATTTGAAATTTTTGTCAAGGAAGACAACCTCTGAGTGATGTTAAGAAGTCACTTTATTTTCAGCTAATGGATAAATATTTTTATATTTGCTACTAATAATATTCTCTTGCCAATTCACTTAGCATTTTTAATCTCATAACTCACTATAATTTTCAATATGCAATGTATTTGCTACTGGAAGTCACCCAAGACTTGTTATATGAATTATGAATATTCTTATTGTAACTTTTGCTCTGAGGATCTAGAAGTAGTATGTAAAGCAAAGACAGGGAAAAAATGACTTTAAATATTTTGTTGAGTTTTTTTTGGTAAGCAACAAATTATACAGGCTTGACATTTATAATTATAGGAAATAAAACTGAGATATGTGCTCATTCACTAGATGAGGTCATATGGCGATTTGATTTCTTATTCTAAAATAATAATTAATGACACTGGGCTACAATGTGTGTTGGGAGCATAACAACTCTTTTCACAAATATTGAAAATACTCAAGCAGAACTCCTTTCACTGAGCTGTCAATATAGTTTCATTTGTAATGGTTAATGATTGAAGATACACAGATTTGAAAACTGTCTTTATGATAAGTAGAATTTGAGATCGGTTACTGTTTCTTTTTAATTTTATGAAAAATAATTACACTGCAATGAGAGGTAATAAGATGGCACCTTATGGAGGAGTATATAATGAAGACATTTTGAAAGAAATTTTAGTAACACCTGACACTTTCTCCTTTCTTTTTATGAACTGAAAAAAACCTTATACTGATGGATTAGGATATAATCAGAAAAGACTAATATATAAAAATAGATGTAAAAATATCTTTTTAGCTTAAGCCTATTCTCTATAGTTTGCTAAATACCTGTTTACTTCCTGGCTTTCTAAGTAATATAGTAATATTTACACCTGTCCTTCATATTGGCTAATTTGAAATTAGCTAAAAATGAAAAGTAAATGGTCTAGCAATCATATATATATATATATATATATATATATATATATATATGACTTCAGGATGTGGTAAACAGAAACTACACTCCCATATGAATTGACCAATATCCAAGAAAAGCAGCAATCTAAGTGGTCATCAACTGATAAATGGATAAAGAGAATTTAGTACATAAACACAATGAAATACTCTTCAACCATAAAAGGAATGGTCCTGTCATTTTCAACTGGAGATTAAGATGTTAAGTGAAGTATGCAGGTTCAGAAAGACAAGTACTGGATAATCTCACTTATGTGGATTCAAAATCATTGAAGTTGAGAACAAAACGATGGTAACCAGTGGCTGGAGTGAGCAGTGGGAGAAGGTAGGACGAGAAAGATGATTCAGCGGGACAACAGTAGATAACAGTAACATACTGCGTTCTCCAAAAATCTAGAAGAAAGGACTCTGAATGCTTTCTCCAAGGAGAAAGGATAAAAGTCTGAAGATACAGATATTTTTAGCATGATTTAAACATTATAAAACGTATACATGTGTCAAAACACTGAAACCACCCAATAAGATACATAAATTTTATGCTTTACCAGCTGAAAGTAAACTTAAAGTAAAAAATAATAAAACAGATAAAGGTACTAGAAATGTAAATTATAGCATAAAAAGATGTGAGACAAAGTAAGAAATCTAGCATTATGACTCTTATCAACCCATATTTTGAAATTACTATAGGTTTTAAAACCAAAGAGAAAAGAAACCATGAGATGTGATTATACTCAGTGTAATATGCTTCAATGTCAAAAATTCAAATTGGCTGTTAACATAATTCATAACAAGATAACTCAATAATTGTGAAAACTTACTTATTGTCTTTTTTTATGTTAGACAGAGAAAAGTAAAAACAACAATAAATCAGTTTCAAAACAGGCTAGTCAGAGAGTACCAATAATTAATACATTGTATATTGTCATATTCATAGTAGTTCTTCAGG
This sequence comes from Dinomys branickii, assembly GCA_004027595.1. Taxonomy (NCBI): domain Eukaryota; kingdom Metazoa; phylum Chordata; class Mammalia; order Rodentia; family Dinomyidae; genus Dinomys; species Dinomys branickii. The sequence continues at coordinate 28,887 of PVLD010016866.1, forward strand.
GTACAAAACACAGGCTTGAAATATTGTCCAAATAAGTATTAGGACAAAACTTTCATTCCAATGAACCACAAGAACTAACTGTACAACTATCTTAACTATCGTGTGTGTGTGTGTGTGTGTGTGTGTGTGTGTGTGTGTGTGTGTTTCTCCCTTTTTTCCCTTTCTTCCATCATGGTTTTTCTTTTCTTTTGAGCAGCGTCTTCCCTATCCAGTGTCTATCGTACATTTTGGATCTTATTTACTTCTTTAGTTTTTCACACTATATCATCTTTAATCTTTCCACAGAGGAAAGAAACAAACATGGATCTTACAAAATTGTATTAATAGTATTGAAGCACCTGCAATAATTTACCCTATTTAAAATATAATCATACCATGAAAAGCACAAAACATGTAACTCAGTATCGTGCTGAGTATCTTCCTCCTCCCTAAATAGAAGCCTCCTGATCCTTGGTCATTCTCTACTCAAAAACAAAGTCAGTGCTGCATCACCATAAATGACACAACTACTGTAAATAATGGTGTGAGTTCAGAACGATTTATCAGTAATTACCATTTTTGAACAGAAATATAAATATATGCCTAAATTTTAATCATGAGAAATTTCAATAGGTAGATTGGCATTAGTGCTAAAAGTCAAAGAAAAATCATCAATTTTAAATATAAAGGTCAACTACTAAGAGTAAACTATTTAGTACTAGCACATAGTACTACTGCTTCATCAACAAATCCTCCCACATGGCTAAAAGAAAGATTTTTTATGAGTTCATTATCATATTTTAGTTAATAATAGCTCTAAATGTCACATAAGAATATTCCAAGCAGTACTGGTTGATGTGTAAGAAATCTATAGATGCAAGGTAAATAATTTTTAAAATTAGACACTAAATGCATATATGTAAGGCTGAGGTAGAACATTTTAGATAATATTCACAATGTTTTGTCATTCAGTTGAATTAGAACTTAATAACTTGTTCATGGACTCAGTGATAGCATTCAAAAAGTAATTCTGCCATTCAAAGAAATGAATAGATTTTCCTAGAATAAATTGTTTAAGGTTGAATTACTGATTTTATATTTTTCTTTTTTTTTGGTCTATGTGTGCAAATGGAAATTGAAGATAGACCCCAGAGCATCACACATCACTGGCAATCTTCTGTCACTGAGCTACATCTCCGATCATGTGTATTTTATTTCAAGAGTGGGTTTTGCTTGTTGCCAAGGCAGGCCTCCAACTCATAATCCTGCCTGAGGCTCCCCCATAATTGGGATTAGAGGTGTGTGGCTGTATCAAGCTGATTTTAGAGTTTAGAGATTTCTCACCTATAAAACTGAGACAATAAAAATACTTATCTTATAAGGTAGTTATGAGGATTATATGACATAATACATGTAAAACAGAATACATCACATCTTCAGTTCTATAAGTGATGGTTCCCTCCTCAGACCATTGCAAGAATAGCCTGCTTCTGCTCTCAGTTTTCATCATGCTCATGAATACTCACTAATTCTATAATGATTCTTTTAAAATATGTTACCTTTCTGCTTAAAAATTCCCTTGACTCATTACTGGTTTGGTAAAAGCCAAAGTCCTTGAAATTATCTACAAGGGTACTCATACTCCCTTCCCCTTTACCGTGACTTCCTTTCCTACCATTTCACCTTGACACAATGTTTCAGTCCTTCCTTCTTCCATTTTTCCTCTGCCTGGGAAGCTTTTTCCCAGACATACCGATCTCATTCTTTCCATCCTGTAGTTCTTAGCGGTTATTACTTTACTTGAAAGCTCATTCAAGACCAACCAAGTACATGAGCACCTTTTATTCTTTGGCCTGCTGAGTCTCCTAAAAAGTTTTATTCTTCCTCTGCAAACTTTATTGAACTATCATACATTGAATCAACTCTTGTTTATTTTCTATTTCTTTGGGTTAGATATCTCCTGACTGCCACCTAAGAGACATAGCTCACTTCCCTATCTTATTTTTTGGACAGGAGACATGTCTGTATTGACTGCGTGACTGCTGCTCCTGATTTTTTGTGTGCAGTTAAGTTTGACTAATGGCAGCCCCCAACAGTATATAGGAGGCAGAGAGAAAAAATATGATTGTTTAAAGCTGATTACTTTTGGTCGTTTCAGGCTGCATCGTTTTCCTTACTCCAAGTCACTTCACAAAGGCTATCTCTTCTACATCTGTGCTACTACAAGTGTGGTCCAGGGAACACCAACACTGGCACCATCTGGGAGGTGAGTACATGAACAGACTCTGAGGCATTAATTCAGGCTAACTGAAAACAGTTTATGCACTTTAACAGATAAATGAGCTCCATGAGTTTGAGAATCACTGCTTCTCCAGGTACCAGTAATTGCTCTTTGAGTTTGGTTTTGGGGTAATAACAGCCCCAAAACTAATTGGGTGCACTGTCTTTTGTACTTCCTTTATATCTTGCTGACACCTTTTTAGTTACTTTCTAATAAAGCCATTCTAGAAAGATCTTAGTTATCTGTTTCTTGGGGGAAAAGTTGATCCATTACACTATGAACTCTGAAGATAAGGCTTTTGTCTAAATTTACAGATTTACCTTCAAGCTTGTCTTGGTTATTTTTCTCTCATTACTGAAACAAAATACAAGATGCCCAAAATTAAGGAAGGAAAGGTTTATTTAGTTTACATTTTGTGGAAGTTCCAGTGCAAACTTGCCTGGCTCCAAGGCAGAGTGGCACATGGCAGAGGGCAACAGTTCACGGCAGAGGAAGGCAGACAAAGCAACAAGAGCAGAAAAGGAGAGGAACAAGTCTCTTTCCTCCACTGTATCATAAACAGGCAACCACCACTTTGGGAACATGTAGCACTCACGTAATCCCCATGCCCTCCTCTTGCACAGGCTCATGAAAAATACAAAGTGAGGACCTGGCCCCTTGCTCAGTCACTTAGTTAACCTTCTAAACTTCTCAGATTGATACAATAAAAAACATTCCAGAGCAGTAAGGGCATGTCCTTCTCACCCCACAGTATAGAACTGCTGAGTCACTTAGCCAAGCCTCTAGATACTTCAAGTTGACACAGTGTGTCAATCCACCCCTTTTCAACTTGGCAACCAAAGACATTTCTTTAAACAAGTTGCCAGAAATGAAGACATTATACTTATCATTTCACAGCTTGAACATTATAACAAAAGTTTAGCAATCCTTAAGAACCAGTATTAAGTCTATCAGTATTAGAATCATAACACTTTGATCCTCAAAGACTCATGCATATCTCTTTATGTAAAAGGCATTTTAGTCTATCTCTAAGAGTTGCCAAAGTCCTAATAGTTTCAGTATTGCTGAAAAGACCTAGTCCCAAGTCTCCTCTGAGATGTAAGGCAAACTCTTAGCTGTGGGCCCTTGTACAAATGAAAAATTAAACACTTTCAACATTCAATAGCACAAGATAAACGTTACCATTCCAAAAAGTACAAACAGGGGGATATAAAAGAAAGGGACCAAAGAAAGTCCAAAATCCAACAGAGAAAACATTAAGTCCTGTAGTTCCACATTCAGTATAAGAGGTAATTTGTGGCAAATTGTGAGCTCCATATGGCTCCACCTCTATGGTACTTCTGATGCTTGTGTCACTCACAGTTTCTCTCTTGGGCCCACACTGCTCCCTCTTTTCAGCTTTACCCAGACAATCCATGTTCCTGGCTTTTCCAAACTTCAGCTGTCTTCACTGCACCTTTCACTTCACAGTCACTGCTTCACACACTGCCCTCTTAGAGGTGCACTGCCTGGCCTCACAGATCTTCTGAAATCGAGGTAGAACCCTTTGGAACATCAGAACTCTTGCATTCTCCATGCACCTAAAACCAGTGCCATGTGGATGATGCCAAGATCTGCTGCCAGCTGGAGCAGTTGTCAGGCTTTCTTTTCTCTTGGTTGTAGGGGTCGAATACCTAAATCTCTGAGCACTCTGAACCTGATTCTGAGAACAAATTCTCAATGTCACTGCCTTTCTGGAACCTGGTGCAGCCACCACCACCATTCTGGAACATAGCACTCTGCATCTTTTATCTCAAAGGAAAGTCTTTCACCTTTACAGTTTTGAGGTTGCAAAGGGTAGAGACTTGCTGCTTCTTGTGATGCCCTAATCTTTTCTATTATCCTGTTTGTTCTCAGCAATGGAGAATATTCTCAACAATGGAGAATGTTCTCAGCAGTGGAGAATCTTTTCTATTCTCCCGTTTCTTCTCAGCAATGGAGATCTCCTCAGCTCTGTCTTTACAGTGCACAACTTTACTAGAGTTTTCTTTATGACCAAACTCACAGTGTTTTAAATCATCTGCTGGGCTCTTTGCCCTTGATTCTCAACATAAATCTGGCTATAAGCTCCTAACTATAGCCATGCCACTGCCTCAACATTCGACTGCCTTGAAACTTTTTCTGCCAGATTAATAAATCCACCAGCCCTTAATCTCAATGTTAGGCAAAGTCTCTGGACACAAGCAAAATGGAGACAAACTTTCTTCTAAGCTATAACATACATAGTCTGGGCTCCAACAACCCATGCAGTCCTTCTTCCCAGCAGAATCCTCCTGAACACAATCTTTCCTGGCAAGATTTCTATCAACCTTCTGGTCTTTTGAGCTCTGACCAGAATCTCCCACAAAGAGCAGCCTTAGGTGTTCCAGCTCTGCTCTTTCAGATGACATCTCTGAACTTTTCCAAACTCTTCCCACAACTGGTCTCACTTTGGCAGCACATATACCAAACTGTTCCCACAAGTTCTTCCCAAAGGCTCTTTGATTGAAGAAGTTATGGTCAGGTATAGTCACAGCACTAACCCTGATTCTCTGGTACCAAATTCTAGAACAGATTTTCTCTCTCAATATCTTTTGATTGACTGAATAGTACATGGTAATAGATGTTATTGTACATTATTTCCATTATTATTATTATATTACCATTATTATTATATTACCCCTGGCTTTAATGTTTTCTTAAGATGCTATCATTCTAATTTTTTAGAATGACATTCATAATATTTTCTCAAGGCAATATCATTCTAAATCATGATATTGTCAAGATATAAACAGTTCACAAATGATTATTGCTTCATATCATACATTATTTTGTAACAAATGGAGATTTCTTTCTGATAAAGTCATGTTTAAGTTAAATCTTAAAAATTTAGTAAAGATAAGTGTTTCCCAGTGACAAGAAACACTTAAAAGTGTTCAGAAGGCTTAGACATCAGCAAGAGTTTGATTTATTTGAAATGGGATAGAATTTGGATTTTCTTAAAACACATAGAACAATGGAGAAATGAAATACCTACAAGAAGAAAGCATATTTTCTTAGAAATTAAAAGGCTATGTAAAAGACTTTGTAATTTTTTCACAAATGGAATTCAATTTGGCATTTTATGAAAAGAAATGGTCTAACATATTTCTAAAACATAATTATCATTGTTGATTAGAAGATTAGTGAACACATAGAAAGACTGAAATCAAAAAATAAATTTAAAAGATTCTTTTATCCTCACAGCAAGAGATAAAAACCTGGACTAAGTGGGAGAAGTACAAATGAAGAGATGAGTTACAATGTGTATTCATCCAAATTTGGAGAAATTGAGAAGATACAATTGTAAGACAGTAAGGCTTTTGGCACAGGAAACTGAATGCTGGAAGTATCTTTTGCTAGGATGCAGAGCTTTGCTAATGAATCATTTTAGAGAAGGAGCTCAAGAATTCTGTATTGTATCTACTATGATTGATGTGTCTAAACTCATCCAAGCAAAAAAATAAGAGTAGGCTATATAAAATTTGTGGGTTATAATCATATAAATAATATTTAAACACGAGAGCAGTGATATTTCTGAAGAAAGAGACTACAGAAGGTATCAAGGACAATAATAAACCCTTGAATAACTTTAATATTTAAACATCAGATACAACTGAATATCACTGAGTAAAATCAGAGATACCTGGAAAATAGGAAGATTGAATATAATCTGGTATCATATGATCCAAGAGAAAAATGCTGACAATCAGTATTAGAATTCTCAAAGACCTTCTCTGCCAGCAACTGAGGCTAAGACAGAACGGAATAATGTCTTTGTGTTCCAGAGAACATAACTATAAAACTGAAATTCTATATCTACAAAACTGAAATTCAATATTAAGGAGAAAATAAGAATAGTATTTGGTAAATGATGAAAATATGAGTTTATTTGTAATAGATACTGTGTCTTAGGAAATTCCCAAAAGCCATAATGGAAAAGATTTGGGACAAAACTAAACAACTATTGGATACGTAAAGTAATGGCAATAAAATAATGTTAATGACTTGTTAAGGAAGTTTGAAAATTAAGCAAAGGTAGCTAAATATTAAAATACAATACCTATTAAAGGGGAAATGGATGTGTGGAGATAAGTCACACGAAGATCCTGGCATTGTTTTAAAATAAAAATGTTAACTTCAGGCTCTATTAAGGAAAATACAAATTAAATTTGATTAGAAAGTAAAATTTCTCATCAATGAACATGTGAGTAGGAATAAGGTAAATCAATCTATGTGAAAGCAAATAGTAAAAGAAAACATGCAAAGCAGAAAATAAAGTTCAATTGGTACAAATAAATCTAACTTATTGGTAATAATAATAAATATACAAGGAATTGCTTTGTCTTCTAAAATAGATCATTAGTTTTCTTATATATGAACATTAAAATTTCTAATTATGTATTATAGAAATATTATGAGAATATTTCTTATATAAATGTGAACACAATGTCCTATTTACGCAGACACACCTAAACTTTAAAGGTAAGTAAATGCTGAAATTAAAGGGAGCGTTCATGTCAATAGAACTGCAGAGGGCATCATGGGCAAAGCTTGAAGACCAAGATTTTCAGCCAATACGGGAAGTGAAAGACAAATAAACAAATGACTGAAATTTTACTGGATATGTACTTAGAAGTCCTGCATTCAGTATAATGAATGTTCTTTAGAATGACCATCTTAGTTCATAAGACATTTAAATTCCAGAGGTTAAAATAAAGATTTTGGAAACTAGTGTTTTGAACAGAATTTGAGGCTGCTTCTGGTAACCCAGCATCTTGATTATGAATGGATAGCAGCTGTATGTAAAGTAATTTAAGAGTTCATAACCACAGGGAGCTGTATACACAAAGACATTGGTACTCGCTGGCAGGATTTTCATCAAACCCTACTGGGTACTCGTGAATCATAAAACCAAAGATGTGGTGGGGAACCAATACACTACTTTTAGTTTGGGCCTAGGGAACGGGACAAACGAGCACCACAGAAATGGCAAGAAGGCCACTATAGACAATGTTTGTGTCCTCACCATCAAACTCATAGTTTAAAACCTTACACTGCTATGAAACAGGAAGTGGGACTTCAGAAGGTAATTAGTTCATTATGATAGAGCCCTCCTGCTGGAATCAGTGTCCCCAAAAAGAGAGATGCTAGGCAGCTTGGTCTCTCTCTTGGTCCGTACTCTCCTCCATGTGTGAAGGAAAGAAGTTATGTTGAATGAGAAATAACATTGACAAAACACTCAGCACTGGGTAGGCTGCCAACTGCACAGTAATTGTAGAATTGAGACTTAGCACACTGAGTAATCAGCAATAGCAAACTCAAACTGAGGTCAAGTTCAGACCAGAAGCCTAGGAGAAAAACAGGAAAGAGATGGGAAGGGGAGGCAAAGGAAAGGGAGGGGAAGAGAGGGGAAAAAAAAAAGAAAGGAAGAAGGAAAGAAGGATGTATTTACATCTGTAAGCATAGAAATATACTATTTACAAAAGTTGATTCTTTTGTAAGTATAAAATAAATGAGCAATTTTTAGCTAGGCTGGCCAAAATCAGTTTACTAAGATGTTAACTTACAAAGTAGAAAGAATTAGAAGTATCACAATTAGGAAACATTAGAAATTTAAAAGGTAACATCAAAACATGAACACAAATACTGAAAATATAGTAATTATAAAGAAATTATATGTCTATAAATTCAACATATTGGCAGAACAAATTCATTAAAAACCTCAAATAGTAAAAGTGCAGCCCCCTCAGAAGAGATAAATGGAACAGAGTTGAATTTATCCTAAAAACCTTCCAAACACAAGGGCCAGATGTATCAGCTCTCTCAAGTTCTTCAAGAACATAAAAGCAGAAAGAATATTTCCCTATTCAGATTATAACACCAGGATTACCCTAATATAAAAAGAGAAAGACGAAAGCTTAACTAATATTCACCAATATAATATAATTATGAAATAAAATCATGGTAAGAAGGATAGCTCTTCATGACAATTGGAATTTATTTTTAAGAGGCAAGAATGATTTAATGTTTCAAAACAATTTGTGAAAGCCATATGTGAAAAATTCACCATGAATTAGACTGAAAGGTTTTCTTACAACAATAAGAGTGAGGTAAGGATTTGTATTTTCATCATTTTTAGTCAAGATGGTATGGAAATACTAGTCAGACAACTAGGCAAGGAAAGAAAATAAAATACAATCAAATTGAAAAGAAAGACACAAAATCATCTCTGTTAGGAGGTAAGAGTTCAAACACAGAAAACTAAAGATTCTACTAAACGAAAAGAACAATCTCAGTGACATCCTTTACAGGCACAGAAAAGCCCATCCAAAAGATCACACAGAATTTCAAGGTACTGTGATTGGACAAAACAAAGGTAAGACTAAAGAACAAAACCATAGAGATCACATTTCCTAATTTTAAAACCACGCTACAATGTTGCATAATTGAAACAGTACAATATTGGCATAAAAACAGGCATGCAGAAAATCTTGCACAAAAGGTCAAGTTTTTTTTAAAAAAAAGAGCATTCAATAAAGAAAAGAAAAATCAACAAATGGTGCAGGGTAAACAATATTCACATGAATAAAATTAAGTTGAACTTAATACTGTATAGAAAAGTTAACATAAATGGATCCATGACCTAAATGAGAGAACTAAAACTATAAAGTTCTTAGAAGAAACACAGGGCCAAAAGCTGTATAACACTGGGTTTCACAGTACTGGGTATAGCAATAGTGCAGGCAATAAAAGAGAACACTAATTCATGAAAATTTTTAGCTATGTGCCAGAAAAGATACTCTCAACAGAATAAGAAGACAAGACATATGAGAAAATATTTGAAAAGTCTACATCTGAAAAGAAATTCAAATCCAGAATATATAAAGAACTCCTAAAATTCAAACACTGAATCAAAAATGGGCAAAGAATTTGAAAACATATTTCTTCAAAGGCCAAGAAACAAATAGCCGAAAAACACATTCAGTGTTATTGAACATCACTAATTATGAGAAAAAATGCAGATCAGAGCTGCAGGGCTCTACCCCTTCAAGCCTATTAGGGCTCTTACCATAAAAACAAAAAGGAGAGATAACATGAAGTTTTGGCAAAAATAATGAGAGACAGGAACCCTTGGGCGCAGTTGATAAGAAGGTAAAGTGACACATTTGCAATCAAAACAGAGTGATATTCAAAAAATATGAGGAAAAGAATTAGCATATCGTCAGTCGTTGTGGTTATAGGTGGAACACTCAAGTATTGAAAGCAGAGTTTCTAGGAGACATTTGTGTGTCGCTGTTCACAGCACCATTATTTGCAATACCTAAAAGGTAGAAGACCCCACTCAGCTACTGACTGATAAATGGTTAGGTAAACGTGGTGATGACATGTACATGCAATGTAATATTTAGCCTTAAAAAGGAAGAAAATTTTGACATAGCACACCAATACAGACACTAAGGGAAATAAACGAGTCACAAATAACATGAACTCCTCCAGAGAACAATTACCATATAATTCCACTTACACAGAGTACTGTGAGTTCTTAAAGTTAAAGACTGAACCACTGAAATAGTACATAGGAGTTAGAGAATAGGATAGAAGGACAGAGTGAGGAATTATTCTTTAATAAGTATAAAACTTCAGATCTGTAAGCCAAAAAAAGTTCTGGGTGTTGGTAGTGGTCACAGTAAGACAGCAGCCTGAGGGTACTTAGTCCCACTGAACCTTACAGCTAAAAACTATCAGGACAGTCAATCTTATCTATATTTTACCACAATGAAATCAAGAGAAAAAGCACTCAAATAAATTCATTATTTTAACAGTTTGAAAAAATATGACCATCTTAATAAATGTGGAAGAAAGCATTTGACAAAATTCAACATAAATTCCTGATAAACGTCCTCACCAAAGTAGGGTCATAAGCGTTTGTCTTTTTAGCCTTGGCTAAAGACATCCACCAAAAAGCTAGGAAATACCATCAGTAACAGTGAAAACTGGAATGTTTTCTTTCCGAGACTGTGAAAGCGGAAAGGATGCCTGCTCTCACATTCATACTCAGCTTTTTACTGGACTCAACAGGCAGAGCAAGTCGGATAAAAATTTTTTCAGTATATTATGACAAATTCATAGAGGAAAGTAATTATTTACAAAATCATTGGTATCAAGAAGAAAATGATAAGTGACGGCGCTGGGTAGCACAGAGCTCCTCAGTGCGTGGGGAGAATGCGGAAGTCCGCAGAGAGGACCGAGAGTTTTCCGCGGGGGAAAGTCTCCTCTCCAGACCCTGCTTACCCAGGATCCATAGGAGGAGCAGCGTGCAGCCTCCAAATGCGTTGAGGGCCCTTGGAAATGTTCTCAATAACTTTAAAACCCCAAGACCGTGAATGCTCTGCTCACCCTCCAGGGTATCTCAATGCAAGAAGTGTGCAAGCAGCCCCAGGTTAGCTGGCAAATCTGCTGACAGGCATAGGAGGGATATCCTGTCTACTCCCTTTCACACTTTCCATAAAGTGGGAGTTTAACCGAGGGCATTATGGTTCGGTACCTGCACAGATGTTAAAGGAATTACAAAAGTAAATGAACATTTCTAAGAACAGAGTAGCAAGCACAGAAGAGAAACACTGAATTCTCAGGGAGCTGGCTGCTCACGGAGTGGAGACTTCGCACATACAGAGCAGTAATGTTCTGCCAAGCTGTGTGATCCACATTTTAAATAAATGCATCACGTGGTCCACTTACTCTCTGAGACAGTCTAGGGCTTTCTTACCAAGGGAAAGAAGAGAAATTTTCAGACAAATGTAAAAAGTCCATTCCTTGTCTCCTCAGAGTCTTTCCTCCCCTTCCCCTTCCCCCTCTCACTGCTCCCCCAAAATAATTTTCATTTTGAATTGTAGGATTATTTGAGACTTTTAGACATATGCTTAATCTTCTTAATCTTAATACTTCCGAAAGGTAGAAGTGAGATAATGTGGCAGTCAGTGTACATTTTAGTGCCTAAACACCTAATATACATAAACATCAAATGCATGAGTGTGTGTGTATATATATATATATATATATGCATATACACACACAAAATATGCAAATTTATCACTTTTAATTAGAGGAAAGCCTGTTAATGAAAGTTATTAACTGTTTTTGTTTGTTTCACTATGCAATTGAGGCTGGCCTTGAACTAACTCTGTGGCCCAGGCTGGCCTCAAACTCGCAGCAATCCACCTGCCTCAGCCTCTAGAGTGCTGGGATTACAGGTGTGGACCACTATGCCCGGTAGTAATTTTTAAATCTTTGTGACTGCCAAAAAATTTTGCTGTGGTTCACATGATCAAGAAATAAATGCACAAAGGAAACCATGCCCTTGGGAAACCAGTCGTTCCTTCTTTCACTCAAGTGTCCGTTCCTTCATCATGTTAAGCACTGACCTAGCACAAGCTTTCTCCTCAGCACTTTGCCGAGCACAGGAATGCAGTGGTAAATCAGACATCTGAAGCCCTTTGCCTCCCTCTGTCACTGCGGGGGGACTTCACACTGAGTTTAATTTCACATAATTTTCAAAGTTCCACACGCAGAGAACAAGAGCCCGACCAGCTTCAGTTCTCAACTTTGTTCTTCCTTTCAGAAACTGTCTTGGCGGTTTTGAGGACAGATAACTGCTCGCTCACATTGACCTTCCTACATGACTTATTTTCCTGCCTTACAGACTCTGACATTTGACTGATATTTCTTCAAAATTAAACCCTGCCTCTGGACTCTCCATTTCCATCTCCGTAGTAAGCTCCTGACAAATGCACTCTTGAGCCAGGTTGATTATAGATAACAACAGACGTGAGCTATCGCACCGTTTGTCCAAAGAAATGCCTGTGTTAGGTTATGATTCAATGTTACAAAAGGAGTTGTTACCACGCCATGATGTAACAAATGACCATTTTAAAAAATCTTGCTCTAGTGTCAGTAAAATGCGAGCTCAAGACATTATCCATCACTGTTACCCACCATCCACGTAATAAATTTCCTCTAGAATTAAGGACAAGAAAGTATTTTTCTCGCTAGATAAATGTTTATGCTTTCTATATTTTGACAAAGTGGTATAGCACAGTAGCTAAAGTGATAGCTTTGATATCTGATACCTTAGGATTTGAGGCCTAACCAGGCTTTTTTTTCTAAATAGAAAGTTATTTAACTTTCTCAGCTTTTGCTTTTCTCATTTGTAAAGTGGGGAGGATGTTTTCGTTTTTGTTGTTTTTCTCTCTCTGACAGGAGTCACTGAATAATACATGCAATGAACTTTACAATATCATGTATACCAGGATCACTTAATTAATACTACATTTTAAATTTATGATATATAACCCATACAATTTTCTCTCTAGCCTTAATCTAAATATCTAACTTTTTGGCTGAACTGAGATGATAACATTGCCCAAGATTTCTACTATAGCATTTCTTATTCTTTCTAAATCTTCTCAGAGATTCCCCAGTTACATACCTGTAAATATATTCAATATCGAAGATTCCTTAAATAGTACACTTTCTTATGTTTATAGGTGGAAAATATCTAAAGAAAATAAAACTCTCAAAGAAATCCTATTTCAATGAAAAAGTAATTAAAATAACATTTGCCATAAATGAAAAATAACTGTATTCAGTAAATAAATGAAATGTAAACCAAAGAAGGTCCTTACTGTAAATCTTATGTGTATATGGGTGTGTCAGTATGTGTAATTTTTAACTCCTCCTAAAATGTAGAATGCATTTTAAGTTGAATAAAAATGACACCAAAAAAGAAAAGATCAATGCCATGGAAGTTTAACAATCTACAGTTCAATAGTCAAAATTTCTAAAAGAAAACATTAAAAAGCAAAACAGACACTGAGAAAAAAGTTTACAAAATAAAAAAGTATAAATGTATAAATTTCTCCAAGATATTTAAAATATAGATAAGAGATTCTTATTAACCCACAAAAATATAAAAAGCTCCAAATAAAAAGGGTAACAGTGAACAATTTACAAAGAAAGAAAGCACATGGAAAATACAATGTCAACTTCAATAGCAGTAAAATATGCGAATCAAATACAAATAGAATTTTTATACCACCAGTTAGGGAAAATTTAAAAACTGACTACACATATGTTTACTCAAATAAATATTCTCACATATTGTTCCTAAGAGTGTAAATTACTAAAAGTTATCTGACAGAAAGTACAGTGCTAAGTATCAAAAACTTTAAAATTATTTTTAAAACTTTAAAGTTATTCCTAATTTAACCAATAGCTCTTGATTTAATTTTCATCCAATTAATTCCACACTAAAAATTTCTCTCTAGGAATTTAATCAGATTGTTATGTGAAAGACATTAATATACAATTATTAGAAATACTGTAACTTGAAGACAATCAAATTATCTACCAGTAAATATGGAAATATTAAAATATAGTATGTAAATCCATCAAGTTGAATATTTGTCAACTGAATAGTTCTTATTTAGTCACCAAAAGGTACAGAAGATTAAATATTTTAAAATATGAGAAAATATGTATAATGCTAAAAGAAAAACAATAAAACTTTAAAATTTATTTATAACCCACTTATTTAAATATATAATGTATTTATATTTGTATAACATGCAAATCTATTACCACACACCAAACACCGCAGAATGGATTACAGATCTCACTATGAAAAGGGAAAAACTAAATCTATTGGAAGAGAAAGTAAGTAAAAATCTTGAAGACATAGGGGTAAGCAGAACAACCCAATATCAATTAATGAGATTGAAAACGTCATTAAAAACTTACCAACAAAGAAAATCCCAGGCCCTGATGGATTCACAGCAGAATTCCATAAAACATTTAGAGAAGATCTAATGTCAACACTCCTCAAACTCTTCAATGAAATCGAAAAGGAAGCAACTCTCCCCAACACATTTCTGGAGGCAAGTATTTTACTGATACCAAAACCAGAGAGAGACCCAACCAAGAAAGAGAGCTACAAGCCAATCTCTCTAATGAACATAGATGCAAAGATACTCAACAAAATACTGGCAAATAGATTACAGCGAATCATAAGGAAAATCATACACCACAACCAGGTAGGATTCATTCCAGGAATGCCGGGATGGTTCAATATTTGCAAATCAATTAATGTAATACACTATATTAATAGAGTCAAAGACAAAAACCACATGATCATCTCAATAGATGCAGAGAAGGCTTTCGATAAAGTCCAACATAAAATTCATGTTAAAAACCTTAGAAAAAATAGGAATAGATGGCCTCTACCTCAATCTGATCAAAGCCATCTACAACAAACCAACAGCCAACATCATACTAAATGGTCATAAACTGAAAACTTTCACTTTAAAGTCAGGAACAAGACAAGGATGTCCATTGTCACCACTCCTATTCAACATAGTTCTGGAAGCACTAGCCAGA
>PVLD010016867.1:0-43633 GCA_004027595.1 Dinomys branickii
TCCCTACTATCTTATCTATAATTTGGTATTTCCTTTAATGTTTTTGTGTTAACTAATATGAAGATAACTATGTAATACAACATCCAGTTCTAATTCCCTACTATATTCTGTATAACTTTGTATTTTCTGTATTGTTTATGGCTTTTCTGGTTCATATGTCTCCATTCTTTTGTCTTTAAAATAAAATTTAAAAAAATAAATAAAACTTACAAATGGCTGAGGATGTAGGCCAGGCCCTGGGGAGTGAATCAAAAACAATAAAATAATATTTTTAAAAAGAGATCAGATAGGAGAAATTCACCTCTTGCCACAAAAATACAACCACGGATCTTGTCTGTCCCCGAGTTTTAGTTCAAGCAAAGCCTTCTTGTGAGAAATCGAAAAAGTGGATTCACAGCTCAGTCAATCATGAGCCACAGGGTCAAATCTATGAAGTCTATGAACACGCGTTCCTGGAAGACTGCCGTGTTCACTCACGTGCACTTGACCTCTGGCTACCTTCCCATGGTGACAGCGAGACTGTACGGCCCGCAAAGCCCAAGTCATCCACTTCTCTGGCTCTTTCCGAAGTTTGACCACCCTGACCTAGTAACCTGGGCTCCAGTGCGCTCCGTCCAGGCTGTGCAGCAGTACCCAAGCAGAGAAAGAAATGAGAATACTCGCTCAGCACTTAGATACCCTGGGCTGTGAGGCAGAAGAAAACACAAAATCCTTTCAGGAGAAAATGCATAGTTTACGCAACATGAGATTTCCCAGGATGAAGCCGAGCTCACAACCAAAGCCAAAGGGAACAAAGGGAGAAACCTCCCCAGGAGCGAGGAAACGCCTCTGGCGGAGGAGGAACACCTGGGCGCACCAGAGACAGAACGGTGGCCTAAAAACACAGCAGAATCCAAACAATACTTGAAAGTCCTGCATAGGATTTGAAAAATGTAAAAAAAGACACAGAAAAAGAACCAAATAGAATCTGGTTAGAAATAGAAGGAAGGCAAAGACAAAAGGGTTACATAATTAAAAGTTTCATCATCCATCTTTTTTGATATATTACAAAAGAAAAAAACAGCACAATGTTTAATTTTTAAAGGAAAAGAACATAGTGTCAAAACATTTTTCAAAAACTGCTGAAAAACATGTTTCAGCTTTAAACTCACCTTTCCTGGGTAACAACATCTGAGTTGGCTCCAGGGCACTCCTTGCCCTTCTGTTCTTGTGCGGTACCCCAACCTCAGGGATGAGACGCGGGGCACAGCCCATGGACAGGTGCAGAGGGCTGTGACTTCCGTCTGGCCGCCACCCTCTCTGGCTCTTGCAGTCTGCCCCTTTTGGTGGGACGCGCCCCCTGGCAAGGAGCTGTGGGGGCCTTGACACCCCGAGCCTATGGAAAACATTCAACTATATGTACTTGTAATTATTGTAATAAGATGATCTTCACAAAATCAGTGACAGAAACTTAAATTAAGAAGCTTGTACTCATAAAAATAAATTTTAAAAGTCTTAGCTTCTCACGAAGAAAAAAACAAGAAAGAAACTGAGTTTAGCCGGGGGTATAGCTCAGTGGTAAAGTACTTACCTAGCACATGTGAGGCCTTGGGTTCAATCCAACACCAAAAAGCAAAATCCAAAAACTTGCAATCACAATTAATTTTAAAAAGTAGTTAACAGATATCTATCTAGATATATACCTACATCCTCCTGAGGAAATTAATTAATAAAATTGGGGGTGGCATGTTTCCTTGGAGAGGGTTGTACTTCTGTGTGGTTTGTTTTGGTGTTTTTTCAATTTTGATTTTCTTTTCCTTCAGTAGTGGGTATTGAACTGAGGGCCTTGACACTGAGCTCCAGCCTCAGTTTTTTGGTTTTTTTTTTGAGACGGGGTCTTGCTAAGTTGTCACTAAGGTGCTAAACTGGCCAGGCTGAGCTCAAACTTGCAACCTTCCTGTCTCAGCCCCCATGATGCAGGAATAAGAGGCATGCACTACCACTCCTAGCTCTCTTTCTGCAAAAGTTAATAAAGGGCAAAGCTCAGCCAGTCAACCTAGAAAAATAACAAAGAAAAGGTGGCAGACATTTAAATATACAACCAAGACCTAAACAAATATAGTTTATTCATTAAGGTAGTAAATATTTCCCTGAGAGTGTAGAAGGGTGTGTGCATGTGTGTGAGTGTACGTGTGTGTGTGTACCAGGGAAATGCAAAGCAGAATTAGGTAAAATACAAAAAAAAAAAAAATTCAGTGTTAAAGATTGAAGAACCACACAAGGAGGAAATAATGAACTCACCAAGAAGATTACCACAACTTGTGTGATTCATATGATCTTAAAATACAGCCCCAAAGCCTATGCTAAAATTTTTTAAATTCATTTTGTAAAGTTCCAAGACAGTAAGATCTGCAGAATGAAGAGTTTAATATACTATGTCTATCTTAACAAATGATGACATAAGAAGAATAATTAAAAGAACACTGAAAATATAAACAGAACCATAAGAAACCTAATTCAGTGGACATATATAAAACCACGCACCCAAAAACTTAAAAATACATTTTCAAGCATTCATGAACATTTGCAAAAATCGATCACAGTTTTCACAGGACTCCTTCTTCAATATAATTGAATCAGTATATTGACCATGTTTTGAAAATAATGCAGTAAAATCAGAAGTATCCAAACATGTAAGAAAAACAAAGCCAGATAGCAAGCACTGAAAAGCCTTTGCAGCATCAGGGCAGACTTGGCTTTCTGAGTCAGCATGTTTCCCTTCTCCTCCTGGAAATCATAAAAAAAGCAATAAGGGAAACAAAGCCATTTTGCAAACTACATTTTTCAGTGAAACTAGGAAGCAGACACAACCCACAGACTACAAATTATGTAGCAAAGCTGTCAAAAGCCACTGCTTTGGGTCAAAAGCCACTC
The DNA here is from genome assembly GCA_004027595.1 of Dinomys branickii. NCBI lineage: Eukaryota > Metazoa > Chordata > Mammalia > Rodentia > Dinomyidae > Dinomys > Dinomys branickii. Next base: position 2,914 of record PVLD010016867.1, read on the forward strand.
AACAGTAACTAAGACAACACAGTGGCAGGTAATGGCAACAGACACTAGCAAAATGCACCTTCCCAGACCACAGAAAAGCAGACGTCAGCAACTGCATCCTTACTTCCCACAGCATGGAAGTGAGAATGCCAGGGATATAAAGGTGCGTCTCCAGCTGATCACTGTTGCTGAGGACGGCTGTGGTACTTTTCAGGGGAGCTCTGGTTCTCACTTTGAGTGTCACTTCCTGGCTCTAGTGCAGATCCCTCAGTCTGCTAGCACAGATCCTTTGTCCTGCTGGCCCAGACTTTCTAGCTTCCACCACTGACCTTTGGGCCTTCGCAGTGCAGATCCGTGAAACAGACCTGCAGGAGACATTGTCATGGGCCCTAGGCCTCTAGTTGCACTGGTTGGGGGCATTGTCATGGGCTCTAGGTCTTCAGCTGAACTCATGCAGGACATTACCGCAGGATCCAGACCCTTAGCTGGATTCTTTGTTCCTTAGTGTGTGCACAGATTTCCTGCACTCTCTTATATGTGATTTTTTTAGGTGACTATTATAATCTTATAAAATATGTGTCCTGTACTAAGTTTTTTCCTTGCAAAAAACCCCCAAAACAACACATAAGGCATAAACAAATATAAACCTGTAATGCATGTGCTACAGTCCCCAACAACATAGAAAGCATCAATTGAAAATGAGGAGAAAAAATGAAAAGGAAGCTTGAAAATTAGAATAAGTTCATTGAATGTTTAATCCAAAATAGCTGGAGGTTTTTAAAGAAAACTTAAAGCTAATAAGGTAATTAAAGTATAAATATACATAACAATACTAAGGCAAAATTATGAATAATAATAAGTATGAAATTGATGGTGAAAAGTGGAATCAGAGAGAAAAAGGAAATGAGCTCATTTTATGATTGTTCTCAGAATGAAATTAATAGCTGTTCTTTGAAGAAACAGAGTTCCCAAGTAATTATATGATGATACAAAAGTAACCTTTGAATTAAAAATACCAACTTTCCTAGTTATCAAAAGAGTGAGCAAAGAAATAAAGCAAACAATTCACATAGTGATATAAAATTTTAATAGTCTTTAGTTTTCAGAATAGTTTCCAGTTCACAGCAAAATTGAGCGGAAAGTCTAGAGAACCCCTGTCCATCTCTTGCCTCATATACATGTACTGTCAGCCTCTCTCCAGAGGGGGCATTTGACATAATCTGCATTGATGCATCATTAATATCTACACAGTTCACATTAGCACTCACTCCTGACATACCTTCTCTGGGTTTGGACAGATGTCTAGAAGATACATAGTGTCCTACAGAGAAGTTTCACTGCCCCACCTTCTTCCTGCCCCCAAAACTGGACACCCAGTCAAATTTTCACTGTGTCCACCATCTTGCTTTTTGCAGAATGTCATCCAGTTGGATTCATTGGCTTCTCTCCGGCTAATAAGGGATGCTGGGTGAGTGGCCAAGGAGCTCCTGCATAACGCTGGGCACAATGCTCACCGAAGACACCGTCTGTGACTGCACAGGCAGCGAGGGACATGGCAGCCGCATTGCAAAGCAGAGCAAGGGACAGGCAGGAGAAGCAGAGAGGCAGCTGTGGGATGACGCTTTATTAATCTCTCTCAGTCCATGACAGACCACAGACACCAAAACAATAATGATAATGGATATAGAAAATCTAATTTTCCTGATTAACAAAATATGTCATTGACATGCTGATATATTAAATTCTGTACTCTAACAGTAGAAAATAAGTTTTCTCTTTAAAGTGCTCATGAAACATTTACCCAAGAAAAGACCATGTGTTGGGCCTTACCATATGTCCTTTACTGTCAGTGTCTTCAGAAGGGCCCTCCCGCAAATGGCCTGAGACCAACTGACTTTCCACATAAAAATGTGTAAAATACAATTATTACACAAATGATAGGCTCATTAGAACCTTAAATGTTACTAGAAAAACTAAATTTGCTGAAAAAAGATTGTGCCTTTCTGTTGTTTTGACAGAAAGTGATTTCTTGAATTAGACACATCAAAACACAAACATTGAAGGGAAAGATTAGAAATATGTCTACACTAAATGTTAATTAGACCTAAAAATGTAAATATATGTATAAGGACGGATATCATGAGCCAAGGGAAATGAAGCTGCAGATAAGAAAACAATAGAAGTAGCTCATAATCTACAGTAGATTCCCGTCACGATACATTAACAATTCATTTCTAAGCCAATAGGGAAGAGATAAACAACTCAATACTAAAACGTGCAAATGATATTGCAGGTGATCCATAGAGGACAAAATCCAAATGTGTAATAAACATATAAATGGGACTTAACCTCCCTAATACTCAGAAAGCACAAGGGAAAACTGTGAAAGCGCAGTTCAGATGCCCCAGGTTGGAAGCCCCTTGGACGCTTGTTTATTCCTGTATTCGCTTGTTCCTGTGCTCTTGATACTTTGACATCTTGGGGCCTCGCTGGCCAGGGTGGGGCTACTCCTTCAACGTAGTCCCTTCTTAGAGAGCACAGACCACATCACCAGGGCACCCCAAGCGCTGTCTTTCCTATGCAAATCAACATGCCACCTCCCTGTCTGCCTCCATCCAGAGTAACCATCTCTCTGCCGTGCTCCTTCTGGGAGGAGGAGGCCCCGGACCACAGGGACAGACTATGTCAAAGCTGTTGACTTATCCCAGCCAAGCCCCGAGATGACACCCTGCCCTCCCTGGAAGCCGTGGCAATGCGCAGGCTGCCCAGCTCCCTCTTCTCCTTCTGCCCTGACCCTCCCACCCTCCCAGTGCTGCCCATGGCCCTCTGGTGAAGTACAGCGCCCCCTGCTGGGCATGACAAAGGGTCTTCCCAGCACTGGTCCCCTCTGCTGTTGGCCCCACTCTATTTGAAAATAATAAAACCTACATTTAAACATGTCCTACTGCCACTTGTTTACAAGAATGTAAATTATTTAAATCACTTCAGAGAATAACTGGCAATGTCCAGTAAGACTAAAGATTTGCATATCCTTCCCCCTGTTATTCTTACGTCTAGCAAAACTTACCTCCTGCTAGGTACACGTGCCAACTCTCCACGAAGAGGGCCATCATTCCATATTGCAGATGTGCACTAATAAAAATAAAAACGAAAACAGAAAAGAGAAACTTACCTTTATGTCCATCAAAGAACTCCAAAATACCAAACACATACAAGAAAAATTCACAGGCAAAAAAGCAGAAACTATTAACAACACCTGAATAGCAATAACGATTTAAGAGCATGCGGCAGTTAAGGAATCTCTACCTGTGCATCTATGTGTTTAGACTCTACAGAAACACTGGTCCGCATTTTAAACTGAAGCTATCATTTATAAAGCTATCTCTAAAACTGCAGGGCCCCTTGTGGCTTACTGTTTTAATATTGAATAAAAAAGAAACCTTGTTTAAAGTTATCATTAGCCAATATACAGAACTTCATGTAGGTAGCTCTTGGCAAAGAGTCATCACCACCAATGCTGTGACTTAGGATTAAATTTGGCATTTTGTGCTCAGGTACGTTCAATGGTTCAAACCCCTGACTGAGGCACAGGGCATCAGTTCTGCTCCTGCTGCCTCACCCAACCCTTCTGCACCCTGCATCCTGTCCCCTGATCCTTAGGCGAGTTCCAGGAAGTCAGGTCAGGAACTGACTCCTCTCTAAAACACAGACATCTGACTAAGACACTCTTCAACAACTTCAGCAGTAAAGGCCCACTTCATGCTCATTAGGACGACACTGACCCAAAACCAAAACAAGGAAAATACTTATCAGATGCTTATGAGAAGTGAAGACACGCGAGCTCCCCGCACACGCACACCAGAGAGTGTGACACAGGGCAGCCACTGTGCAAAACAGCATGACGGTTCCTCAAAAATACGAAACATAGAACACATACTTTGCAGTTTATATCCTAGCGTCCCCAGAGCCTCATGCACTCATAGGTGGGTGTCTTGGTTACTTTTTTCTCATTGCTGGGACAAAATACCTGATATCCATAATTAAAGAAGGAAAGGTTTGTTTAGCTCACAGATGTGGAGATTTCAATCTGTACTCTGCTGGCTCCAAGGCACAGTGGCACATGGCAGAGGGCAACAGTTCATGGCAGCCGATGACAGTAAAAGCCACAAGAGCACATGGGAGGAGCTGCAGAGAGCAAGCTTGTTTCCCTCCCTTGTATTGTAAGCAGTCTGCCCACCCCAGGGCAGGTGCAGCCTCACACCTATAATCCCAGCATTGGACCATGAGTCAGTCATAAACTCTAGAAGCCTGCCCATGACCGCATGAGGCTCTGGGGGGACATCCAGACACAAACCATAACAATTGGGCTTTGGGGGTGAAGTGGGATGTTCATCACTGTGTTGGTTCACTGATGGGTGTGGAGCTGGGTACAATGGTGGGAATGAAGCCTCCAAATAAACTTCTCCTTTAAGGTTGGACATCAGGAATTTTGCCCCAGCAACTAGAAAGTAACTAAAATAACCCAATGACCCAGCAATTCCATTTCTGGGCACCAACCTGCAAGACTCAAAAGCAGAGTCTTATACAGATTTCTGTTCACCACAGCAATATTCACAATACCGAGGGAGGAACTACGCAGGAGTCCATCAGCAGATACATAGATATGAAGTATGGTTTATACAGATGAGGAAGCAAGACTTCTCCTTAAAGAGCAAAGAAATCCTGGCACATGCTCCCATACTGAGGAGCCCAGAAGACACTGTGCTAAGGGAAAGACAGGAGTGAGAGCCAGTGTCGCATGGATGCAGAATGCCAGCTGGGAAGATGGAGAGCTCTGGAGGATGTAGTGGGTGTGAACGTGCTCAATGCTACAGGATTGTATACTTCACATGCTTAAAAGAGTGCATTTTATTATGTATATTTTACCACAATGATTTTTAAGAAAGGATTTCAGTGTGTCAGTCTTAAACACCTGACTTTTGGCTCAAGACAGATAAAGGAAACCATTTTTGAGCAATGTTAGGGAGATAGTGGCCTCGTTGATTGAGTAAATAAATACTGTTTGAGTGTCCCCTTGAAACTTGATAATGTGGTGGGAGCTCAACAGTTCATTTGGAGAACAAGCCAATATAAAGCCAGTATCACACAGAGGAAATGCCATCAAGGACAGGTGAAATTTCGCACGTGGGAGTGGTGAGCAGGAAACCCTGCCTGGACCTGTGCACACCCATCTTACAGGCTGCAGGGAGAACAGTGAGCCTGGCCCGCAGCCATGCTTCCTGAGGAGCAGGTGTAACAAGGCGGGAGACAGACGTGTCCCTAAGTCTCAAGTTTCCGTATGTACTTGAGACATGAAGCTAAAATTAGGGTCATTGATGTGGTATTTGAGGCTGGTGTTTTCTCCAGAAGAAATATGCAAAAATATTTTCTTCCTTAAGCTACAAGTAGAGAATTTCACTAATGAAGCTAGGAGTGGGCTGGAAAGATCATGATCCTTTTCTCTTTAAAGGTGAGGACACCTTCCCTTGGGTCCTGTTCAGACCGAGCAGGGGTGGAGCATGGAGCCTGTTTTTCAGACATTTGCTTCTCCTTTTATAAAGGAAAAGATGAGCTTGAAAATGAGCACAGAGTTCTTGACTCCTCCTCCAGTTTGAAATGAACATCAGTGGTACTACATACGGTCTCAGATGAGGAATACTGTTCTAGATTTTCCTTTCCATGCCTCCTGCCCAGTCTGGAAAAGGAACGGCTCTGTGATCTATGGCAAGCACAGGCACAGTGGGCAGAGTGATGGCTCTGCTAGTGTTTATGAACTTGGTAATTCAAGGTCTCTGGAAGCTCCTCAAACCTCAGGAGTCTTCTGAATTCCAGGCAACTTTCTTTTTAGCAAGTTGGACCAGTCTTGTTATTTAAATAATTTCACTTGGATATGTCACTTCTTTCCTTCTTGGCACTAATTCATCAGCCAGAGGAGAGTTAGGTAGCCAAGCGTTAAGCACCACTTTATATTTCTATTTCTCTGACTGTCAGCACTAATAAGCCACAGCATCAATATGTGATTTCCTGAGCTTAAGATACCAAGCAGAGGCCCACAGAATATGCCACAGGAGAAAAACAAAGTCAGTAGTATAGTGCTTCCTAAAAATCTTAGGAGGTTTGACATAAAGATATGAAATTTCCAAATAGCACAGAAAATCTAATTTTTGTAACTGAAAGATTATATACATATATTTTGTAACTGAAAGATTATATATATATAATCTTTATATGTGATCATATATATATATATATATATATATATATATATATATGAGGAAAAGTTTTTTTCCTCTTAAATTGAGTAGTAGACCTCAGACTGCTTCAGGAACTCCAGTGAGTTGCTGCCAACCCCCCCACCACACACACACACACAAGAGCTTGGGACCAGGCAGGAACCTGGACAGCTCTAGGGGCCGGGGGTCCACTCCCCGCCCCTCCCCTACTCCCCCTTCCCCCCACTGGAGCAGAGCTGCACCTCGGACAGCTGCAGGAACTCCAGTGAGCTGCCGCCCCCCACTCATGAGCTTGGGACCAAGCAGAGACCTGGACAGCTCTAGGGGCCTGAGTCCACTCTCTGCCCCTCCCGTCCTCCCCCTTCCCCCTGTTGGAGTGGAGCTGCACCTCGGAGAGTTGGAGGAACTCTGGTGAGCCAGCCTCACCTGTGCCCCACCAGCTTGGGAGCCAAGGGGAGCCCCAGACAACCTCAAGGGCCTTGGATGCTCCTCCCTGCCCTTACCCTTCACCCTCAGGGGAGCTAAGCTGAAACTCAGACAGCTTCAGGGGGCTCAGTGACTATGTACTTACCTCCACTGGTGTGGGAACTGGGCAGGGTAGTGCAAGCGTATGGAGACACAGTGACCACCACACACCCACTGCTACACCCCAGTGGAAACAGGGCTGAAACCTGGACAGCTTTGGGAATGCCTAAGTGGGAGCCCAGCTGAGCCACAGACAACTGTGGGAGCATTGGGGATCACATTCTGCGCCCCCCACACACATGCCATTGAAGGAGTCACACCAAACAGGAGGGATATTTGGGTCCTTGCCCCACTACTATATCATCCTGGGAGTGAGGCTGAGCTCCAGGGAACCTCTGCATCTCTGAAAATGACAAAACCAAGGAGCAAAATGAAATCGCAGACCCCTGCACCTCCCAGAATAAGTCCAGGAGATATGAACACACACTAGCGTGGACATCATACACCTGGAATTTCTGAAATGATAGCAACTGAAGTAAACAAACAACTCCACCAGGCCATTCAGGACATCAGATCTGAAATAATGTCTGAGGTAAAAAAAAACAAGAAATGACAACAATAATGAAAGAATTGCTTAGCACATCTAAAGAAGATGTGGAAAAAAATAGAGGAGTATAGTAAATTAATGGAAACCTTGAATGAACAGTATAGGAAACAACAGGAATGCATAAAGCAGATTCAAACAGATATCTAGGAAATTAAAACTTCCATCAAAAGCTGGCAAAACTGCTTGAACAAAGCTGAAGATAGACTTTCAGACCTTGAAGGCAGCATTGCTGTGAATGACTGTAAAAGGAAGGATCTTTTAAAAATAACAGGAAATAACAATTGAACAGCTGCAAGATGAAGCGAAGAAAAACAATGTAAGATTGATAGGCATCAATGAAACAGCAGGTAGTCAGCACAAATGATATAAAAAGACTATTTGTGGAAGTAATAGCAGAAAATTTCCCAAGAATGGAAAAAAGAATTGGACATCTGAGTAAGTGAAGCATATAGAACTCCAACTACCCATAACCAAAATAAATCTACACCCAGACATATAGTGGTCAAGAACCCAGAAATTCAACAAAAGAACAGAATATTAAAAGCTGTGTGAGAAAAGAAACAGATCACGTATAAAGGAAAGCCCATTAGAATCATGGCAGATTTCTCAATACAAACCATAAAGGCAAAAAGAGCTTGGAGTGAAATATTTCAGGTCCTGAAAGAAAACAAATTCCAGCCTAGATTGATGTATCCTGCAAAACTATCACTCAAAATTAATGGAGAAATAAAATATTTCCACAGTAAAGATCAACTAAAGAACTTCTTGAGTGTCAAACCAATACTACAAAGAAATCTAAAAGATATTCTAGAAAGAGAAAAACAGGACCACAACTTTAAGAACAACAACAGAAAGGAAACACCAGGCAGAGCAAGCAGTTAGAGGAAAAGAAAAGAAACCACCAGCAGGAAAACAATATGACAAAGATAAGCCGATACGTATCACATAACCATCGATGTAAACAGACTCAACTCACCAACCAAAAGAAGCAGACTGGCAGATTCAATCAAGAAACAAAATCCAACAATATGCTGTATACAAGAAACACATTTAACTCAAAAGGAAATTCATAGACTGAAAATCAAAGGATATAAAACAATACTCCATGCAACAGGTACCCAGACAAATGTGGGTGTCAGTATTCTGTTTGTAGACAATGGGAACTTCAAACCAAGAACAATTAAAAGAGATAAAGAAGGCCACTACATACTTGTGAGTGGAAAACTTCAAGAGGAAGAAATAACAATCATAAACATCTATGCACCAAACACCCAAGTATATAAGACAAATTTTAACAGACATGAAAAATGAAATAAGCAGCAACACAATCATAACAGGAGACTTAAATACCCCATTGTCACAGAGAGATAGATCAACTAGACAAAAAATTAACAAAATAACAAAACTAAAGCAAACATGTGAACAAATGGACTTAGTAGACTTGTACAGAGTGTTCCACCCAATAACATCAGAATACACATTCTTCTCAGCTGCACATGGGACATTCTCTAAAATAGACATATGCTAGCACATAGAACATTCTTAAGTAAATGCAAAGGAGTGGAAATTATCTCATGCATACTATCAGACCATAGAGCAATGAAATTGGAAATTAATGGCAAAGGAAATTGCAAGAACTCCATAAACAGGTAGAAATTAAACAGTACCCTCCTGAACAATCAATGGGTCACAGATGAAATCAACGAAGAAATTAAACACTATGTACAATCAAACAAAAATGTAGACACAACTTACAGAAACCTGTGGGATAAAATGAAAGCAGTCCTCCAAGGCAAATTTATAGCAGTGAATTCCTACCTCATGAAAACAGAATGAGCACAAGTCAACAGTCTTATGCTGCACCTCAAGCTTCTAGAAAAAGAAGAACAAAGCAAACCAAAAGCCCAAAGAAGGCAGGAAATTACAAAGCTCAGGGCAGAAATTAATGCAATGGAAACAAAACAAAAAAAAAAAAAAAAAAAAAAAAAAAAAAAAAAAAAAAAAAAAAAAAAAAAAAAAAAAAAAAAAAAAAAAAAAAGAATTAATGCATCAAAGAGTTCATTCTTTGAAAAAATAATTAAAATCAATAAACCCCTAGCCAACATTATTAAACAAAGGAAAGAAAAAAACTGAAGTACATGCAATAAAGAATGAAAGAGATAAAATCACTACAGATCCCATAGAAATTCAGAAGATCATCAGTACCTACTTTGAAAATGTTTACTTTCACAGGATGGAAAACACAGGAAATGGACAGATTTCTAGATACATATGAACTACTAAAGCTGAAAGAAGAAGATATAAAAATCCTGAAGAACCCTATATCAGTAAGCAAAATTTAAAATGTAATAAAAAAAAACTTGCCAATGAAGAAAAGCCCAGGTCCTGATGGATTTACAGCTGAATTCTACAAGAAATTTAGAGAAGATCTAATGCCAATACTTCTCAAACTCTTTAAGGAAATTGAAAAGGAAGGAATTCTCCCCAACTCATTCCTGGAGGCAAGTATTATCATGATACCAAAACCAGAGAAAACCCCAACCAAAAAAGAGAACTATAGGCCAATCTCCCTTATGAACATAGACGCAAAAATTTTCAATACAAGACTAGCAAACAGAATGCAACAAATCATTAAAAAGATTATACACCATAACTAAGTGGGTTCATCCCAGAAATGCAGGGTTGGTTCAATACATGCAAATCAATTAATGTAACACACCACAGCAATGGAGCCAAAGACAAAAATCACATGATCATCTCAATTGATGTAGAAAAAGCTTTTGATAAAGTCCAACACTTATTCATGATAAAAACCCTACAGAAAATTGGCATAGATGGACTTTGCCTCACTCTGATAAAAGCCATCTATGACAAACCAACAGCTAACGTCATTCTAAATGGTCAAAAATTGAAAGCTTTCACTTTAAAGTCAGGAACAAGACAAGGATATCCACCATCACCACTTCTGTTCAATATTGCTCTGGAAACATTAGCCAGAGCAATTAGACAAGAGAGAGAAATAAGTGGAATAAGGATAGGAAAAGAAGAAGTGAAATTATCATTACTCACAAGATGACATGATACTGCACAAAGAAGACCCCAAAAACTCCACCAAAAGGCTCATACATTTAATAACCAAATTCAGTAGCGTAGCTGGATACAAAGTCAACACTCAAAAATCAATAGCATTCCTGTACACAAACAACAAACACACTGAGAGAGAAATCAGTAAAACCACACCTTTCATACTGGCATCTAAAAAAATAAAATACTTAGGAATCAATCTAACAAAAGAAGTAAAATATCTATACAGTGAAAGTTTACAGTACTCTGAAAAAAGAGGTCAAAGAGGATTTCAAAAAGTGGAAAGATATTCCTTGCTCATGGATAGGAAGAACCAACATTGTGAAAATGGCCATACTCCCAAAATTGTTGTACAGATTCAATGCAATCCCAATTAAAATACCATTAATATACCTCACAGATCTAAAGAAAACATTCTTAAAATTCATCTGGAACCAGAAGAGGCCTAGAATAGCAAAAGCAATCCTGGGAAACAAAGGAAAGGCAGGAGGCATCGCAATCCCTGACTTGAAATTATACTACAAAGCTAATGTGATAAAATCAGCATCGTACTGGCAAAAAACAGACCTCAAGATCAATGGAACTGGTTACAAGATGCAGACACGGGAACAAATACACTCAGCCACATTATTTTTGACAAAGGGGCCAAACATGTTCACTGGAAGAAAGAAGCCTTTTTAACAAATGGTGCTGGAAAACCTGGCTTTCCACATGCCAAAGACTAAAACTAGATCCACGTGTATCATCATGCACTAAACTAAAGTCAAAATGGATCAAAGATCTAAATATCAAAACAGAAACACTAAATCTACTGGAAGAGAAAGTAGGTAAAACTCTCAAATACATAGTGGTAAGCAGAGAGTTCATGAACAAAAACCAAACTGCATGGGAAATACCTCAAAGAATCAACAACTGGAATCTCATCTTATTGAACAGTTTTTGCACATCAAAATAAATCACCAACAGAGTGAAGAAAGAACTTATGAACTGGGAAAAGATTTTATCGAACTGCCCCTCAGACAAAGGACTCCTATCTAGAACATATAAAGAATTTTTAAAAATCAGGCCCCCAAAATTCAAAGACCCAATCCAAAAATGGGCATCTGAGATGAATGCACACTTCTCAGATGAAGAAATACAAATGGAAAATAAATATATAAAAATATCAACCTCATTGGTCATTGAAGAAATGCAAATTAAAACAACACTGAGATTTCATCTTAGCCCACAAAGAATGGCTATCATTAAGAAATCAATGAATGACAAATGCTGGAGAGGCTGTGGACAAAAAGGAACACTTCTCCAGTGTTGGTGGGAGTGTCGGTTGGTGAAACCACTATGGAAATCAATCTGGAGATTCCTCAAAAAACTAGGATTGGAAGTCCCACTTACCCCAGATATTCCTCTTCTGGGTATTTTTCCAGAAGAATTAAAAACATCACACCACAGTGATATATGTGCACCCAGGGCAATAGCTAAATCTTGGAAACAACACAAATGCCATCAACTGAGGAACGGATAAAAAAGATGTGGTGTTTCTATACAATGGAGTATTACTCAGCTATAAAAAAGATAAACTTGAGGCTTTTATAGGTAAATGGATGCAACTAGAGACCATACTCGTAAGTGAAATAAATTGGGCTCATATGTGTAAACATCACATTGTCTCCCTGGTGTAAGAACATGAAAGGGTAAATACAACCCAAAATGTACAATAGATAATAAGAAAGAGAAAGAAACTGCTCAAAGGAAGGATGCTCAAAGGAAGGAGCAACTGGGATGAGGGAAAGAAGAAAAAGTACTAAGGCAAATCATATATATATATATATATATATGGATGGGTGGTATAACTGTACTGTTGGTGTCTGATAGTTTGTTGGGAACAGTTAATGATTAAAAGAGTTTTTTTCCTACTATTTTGACCAGTTTTACATGCTTGTATCTGGTAATCTGAGCAACTTATATGACGACAACAATTTGCAGTATAACAACCAATGGTGAATTCCTACAATCCTGCCTAGAGACACTATGTATTGTCTCTAATGTTCTTTTAAATTATTATTTTCTTATTCTCCTTCATGATTTGATCAATCTTCTATTCTTACAACTGGTAATCTGAGCAAGTTCATTGAAGATAACAATATGTAATATAACAACTACTGTGAACCCCTATAATTTGGTTTGAAACCCTGTATCATTTTTAATGTTATTGCTTTGTGTTGTTTGGATTTTGCTTTTACTTTTTATTTTTGTACCATTTTCTTTAAAATAAAAAAAAATAAATTGAGTAGTAATATGTTCAATGTAAGAAAGAAAATAAACATAAACATATACTCCCCCAATATCGTTTTTAATCTCAGCCTCAAAAAAACTTTATTAACATTTCAGTGTACATCTTTTTAGTATTGTAAATGTTAATGAATAAGTGTGATTACATATACATGTATTTTTAACAATGTGGCTATATGCCACCAGTTTTATCAATGTTTTCCTAATTGGCGATATATTATATTATTCCCATGTTCAAGCCAACAGTATCCTTTGAAATAATTTAATGAATGCACACTATTCACGACCACATACTTAGGAAAGCAGCAACATAGTTGACCCATCCCCCTACTGCCAGAAATTTAGATGATTTCCAGGGTCTCATAAGCAAGGCTATGATAAGCACGCATGTGCACACACAATTTTATGTAACTTCATGAGTGTTTCCCTAGAATAAATCATACGGATGTAGAATGATTGTGTAAATTGCTGGATTTTTCCACTTACAATAACAAACATATGCACAGTGGGACAACAGCATGGTGTGCCTCCTTAGATCCTCCCTCGGAGCCACCGACTGCTGACACCCCCACACCCACATTGCTTATCTTTTGTCTCCTTTTTCCTCCCTTGCTCCTCAGCATTTCACCCTTATCTATTTTAGTATCTTTTCCTTAAAAACATGCTATCCTCCAAATCACACTATTACCATGAGAAGAATTAATCTCGATACCACATGATAATCTAGCAGGCCACCCATTTCCAAAGTTTCTCAGCTGTTCAAAAAATATCTTCTGAATTATTTCTGCCCCAAGCCAATCAATGATCATGCATTGAACAGAGCTGCCACACCTCTGCAGCCTCCTTTTACCTGATCGGCTACGCCAGGTTTTTTCACAAAATTGATTGTTTTCAGCCTAGTTGCTTTGTAGAAAGCCCCTTGATTCAGATTTGTCAGTTTGCTTGTGATTGGACTCAGACAAAAGCCTTTCTGGGCAGCCATGTTTAGTGGGTGCTGCTGTGTCCTCAGAGGATCACAGTGCAAAACACGCATCAGTTCATGTCCTTAGGATTAGTGTGACATTTGACCATTTGATGGAGGAGTTGCCTGCCATGTTTTTCTGAATATAAATATGTCGTTTTCCCTTTACAGCTAGAAGAGCATCTGTGGAGTGATGTGCACTTTTCAACACTTTGGTTATATGTTGACAAGCTCCCCTCAGAGTCTGAACGACACCTGAGAAGTAAGCAGGAGAGGCCAGGATACTGGGGAAGGGCACAGAACAATTGCCTGCAAGTTCTTGGTGTCCCTAAACAGTAACTTCACTGAGAGTGTTTGCAGAAATGTCTACACTTCCATTTTCTTTTCAAGGAAACCAGGAGCTATGAGGCATTCATTCTTGCTTTCAAGGAGAAGTGAATGCTTCTGGGTATGTCGTTGTTGCTTCTGTTTCCTAGAATGCAAGGATTGACAGTGAAGAGAATCTGGTCTGCTGTCCAAGGCTAGAATAAATCATGCTTTGTAATGCTCTTAACAGCCACATCTTCATCTGTCAAGACCCATTTTTTCCCTGAACCTTCTACCCTGCCACTGCCATTTCCAGTCATCTCCACCTGGCTTCCTCCCAAGTGATCCCTGCCTGCGCTGACTTTAGCAATGGCACCTTGTTGCTCAAATTCATGCCAGAGTTCGCATTCCACACAGTCCTGCCCATCCTTGGAGTCCTGATCACAGCATACTGTGCCCAAGACTGACCTGGGATGTGCAGCCTGAGCTGAGCCCAGTACTACGGTCCACACATCCTAGACTACGAAGTGAAGGATGTAGGATGAGATATTCTGAAAAGGTGTGGCTTTACTAAAGCTTAGTTGTGAATCTCCCCTTTTCTACAGAAAATGGGGACCAATAGAGACTCTGGTTTTTGAACTAAGCTACAGGTATAATTGGATGTCAGAACTCTCGTCAGTCATCTGTTTGTTGGCTGGGGATAGAGTCTGATTTGACCATGACAGATACCTACATTTTCTCTACCTCGTCCTTCTCTAGGGTCAAGCGCTCCACCCATCACCCTTGATTCCTTTGACCAGCCCTAAATGTCCGCTTCTGTTCCCCTACTGAAGTCTAGACCCTAATTTCAGCTCTGGCCTTGGACCTGCACCCTCTCCAGCCTCCTCTGGGAAGCAGGGTCAGCTTGGTAAGCAAGTGTTGGCTCCATCCCAGCTCCCTTTCCATGCTGGAGTCTGAGTCAGCAGTGCCTGGCCCCTGCCGCTTGGTTCTCTGACCCTTCTTGTCCAGCTGTGTCCTGTCCTTCCCTGACCCACTACCTGCTGGCTCTCCCCCTAGCGCCTGGTACAGGGTACATATGCATGTTTGTGAGCATGCTGATGGTAAGTGGCTAATGCCTGGTCCAGTAATTAAGCAGATAATGCAGTCTTCCACAGCAAGTATCATAAGCCAATATGTCTGATCCATTCCCTCATGTCCTTGGTATATTAAAACATGAGAGATGGCAAACTTCTGTAAAAGACTAGGTAGTATTTATTTTAGATTTTGCAGGCCAAGAGGCAAAAGCAAAGATATTGAGTAGATATTATATAATAAGAAATAAAACAAATTTCTATAAATGTTTTATTGATAAAATACAAAATGAGAGTACTAATAACTGAATAGTTCTCTTTTTTAATGTAGAGCTATTGTTACGGCGTATGTCTGGATGAACCCCCAAAGCCACATGCACTCATAGGCGGGGCTTTTCAAAGCTGGACAGATATAGGGTGTTTGACACCAGGATTAAGGATGCATGGTAGTAAATTAATCTGCTAATTAAAATTAGCATAGCTCTAAGTGTGGCTGAATGGATTTCCTGAAGAGAGAAGCCCCACCCTGGGTGTGGGTAGCCCCGCTCCACAGGTTTGTCACCTGGATGAGACAAAAGGCAAAGAAAACAAGCTTCTGCCTCCTGCTGACTGCTTACTGCTTTGCTGCCTGCACAGACTGCTACAGACTGTCCCTCCTCTGCGGAGCCCCTCTGCCCCCCTGCCTTAGAGCCACTTGATGATGGACTGAAGCTTCTACAACTGAACTGAACCAATCTTCCCTCCTTCAACTTGTGGATGTCAAGTATTTTGTCCCTATAACAAGAACAGTAAGACAGCTACTACTGAGGAGGATGGAATTATTTTTGAGAAGTAATGTTTCACATAACTGAGAATCAAACTTCACGTTCCCTATCAGCAAAGACAGTTGCATTTATCTGTTAAGTGTTGATCTGTAAGCTGGGCGTGGTGGCATAGGCCTGTAATCCCACACTCGGGAGTCTGAGGCAGGAGGATCATTGTAAATGTGAGGCCAGCCTGGGCTACAAAGTCAGTTCAAGATCAACCTGAACTGCATAGTGAGACCCTGTCGCAAAAAGACAAAAATGTGTTGATCTGTAACGAGATTTGATATGCTTTGTCTTGGAAAATGTTTTCCATATGGATAGTAATTGTCAAATGTTAATATAAATCCATGAACATGTGACTTATAATTAAAGATATTCATCATTTCAAAAGGATATTTTAGAATTCTGTTAGCATGTTCTCTGGCATTTCACTGAATTTCAGGTGAATCATTACTAGCTGAGAAGTAGTGGGACCTCCCCAATTGTACAGTTTTACATGAAGGTGAAATGTATTTCCTCTGCTCTTGCACTGAGGTCCAAAAAATGCCACTGAAGCTATGAACTTAGAAACTATAACCACTGCAGAACTATGTAGGAATACAGGCCTCATTTCTTCCTCGACTTTTGATACCACTACAAATATAAAACAGAGCTTGACATGTTTGTGATCCAGACAATATTTGTTGTGGGCAAGATGATCGAAAGCAATGCAAGTTCCACATGTAACCACTGTCTTACCTTGTAGTTCCAGGTTTAACTCGCTGAGAAAATGTTGTCAATTCTGCAGCAAAAACTAATTTTCATAACCATGCAGTGTTCCATAATAGCAGTTAGCTCACAAGCCATGCAAAAATAGGTCATGGGGCTGCAAGTGGTGGCGCAAACCTCTAATCCCAGCACTCATGAGGCTGAGGCAGGAGGATCACATGAGTTCAAGGCCAGCCCAGGCTACAAAATGAATTCAAGGCCAGCCTGAACTGCATAGCAAAGCCCTGTCTCAAAAAGACAGGGAAAAAAGGGTCACACAGGCTATAATTTGGCCCACATCCTGTAATCCACTGGTCCCTGTATTAAGACAACAAACAAGCATACGTGAAAATCAATGTAGAGCAGGAAATGAAAGAGATAGTGTCTAATCTGATCCTGTCATTCAAGAAACTGTACTATGGATGGGGCAACAGACCTTCCTGTCTCATAGTAAGTAACTATGGTTATTTAAGAATGAAATATTTTTCAATTTTTTTCAAATGCCTGCTAAGTTGGTAGGCCATTAATATTTATTAATTTATTATAACATCTTAGTGAACAGATATATTTTGGGACCTACCAGTTCCATGAAAAAATTACCGAGACACAGAGTTTAAAGAGGAACGGGTTACTTTGTCTGCAGTTTGCAGAGGTTTTGGCTCGTAGTGGCTGGGCAGGATGGCAGAGGAGGGTTGCTCAGGGCAGGACTGTAAGAAGAAAGAGGAGGTCAACAAAGGAGGGAGGAAGACAGATCCCTTCCAGACCACAGCCCCAGCAACCCACCTCCTCTGACCAGGCTTCACCTCCCAACAACGTGTTTAGCTATAAACTCACCAGGCAACTAATCCACTGTAAGCATTACTAGATCCAATCACCTCCCCAACCATCATGTGGGAGCACAAGCAGCTTTGTGAGGAGACATCCAGCTCCTTCCAGAACAGGGCCTCTCTGGGGAAGGTCAGCATTCTCTCACTCAAGTCAAAATTCTCAACTACACCTGCCCTCAGAATGCTGAGGCAGGAGGATTGCCATGAGTTCAAGGCCACCCTCAGCTATATAGCGTTCAAGGCCAACCTAGGCTATATAGCTTGATTCTGTCTCAAAACGAAAAGATTCTCAACTCCAGAAAAGAAAGGAAGAGTCCTTGTGCCAGATACTCTTCTGAGTGCTTAGAATCTATAGGTAGTGGGAATCACCCACAGAAAGTCAATCTTAAGTATAGAAAGACAAGCAAACACAAGTACGAAGATGGGGGCCAAGGTTTCCATGTTGCTGAGATTTTTCTTCCTCCACGCAATCTTCCTGTCCCCTCCACACTGCGTATCAGCATCACTGCTAATCCCAGACTTGCTCGGTGATTTGTTCAGGCTGTTATAGTGGAATTTGGTTTCATTGAATTCTCTGCATGAAAACAATCCTTGATGAAATCACAACTGTGTGGCAGAATACCTCTTCCTTTCAGAAGGGTGATGAGCCATTTCCATGAGGGACCTGATCCCCGTTCTGCTAGAAGCAGGCCGCTGGAGTAAACTAGGGGGGACCTGTGCCCTCCCTGAGGAGTCATGCACACTGCTGAAGGGACATCGTTGGGGTTTAGACCTGAAGTGCCCTCCAAAGTCTGTGTTCAGAGGTAAAGATTTGGAAGGTGTTCGGGCCACACGGGTGCTGTGCTCTTTCCTGATAATCTCATAACTAAGTGTGCTGTTGGGCGGTGAGCCTGGTAGGAAGAGGTGGGTCACTGATGGGCACCTTTGGAGAGTGATCCTCCCTTCCCAGCTCCTCGGTCTCTCTCTCTACTGCCGGGCTGCCATGAGGTGAGCAGCTTTTCTCCTCATGCCCTCCCCAAGCGACTGTGCACAGTGCCAAGACGAGCCTGAAGCCACAGAGGGCAGAGTGGGCAGGGCTGTCAGAGCTCTCACCATGTGCACTTCCTTGGGGCCCTTCCCTCCCTCCTTCCATGGAGATCTGTTCCCATATGCTATTGTATGTGTCGAAGAGCCCTGGAAACTCCCATTTCTTTCTCCTAGTACTTCAAGACACATGAGTCCCAGCCCCATCAAATCCCCATGCATCCCTCTGCTTAGGATACCTGTGCCTGGGCTGTCCCTCTAACAAGAGGCTGGTCTTTTCCCAAGAGCAAGCACTTACCCCTGACCTTCTTAACCATGTACAATACTCCTCCTTTCCTGCCCCCACTGAGGCCGTGCTGCCTGCCAATGTTGTACCAGTTACAGTGAATTGCAGTCATCCCCTTACACCAGCACCACCTGTCCCGTCCACCTTTGGCTTCTGGAAGACAAGGTTCTGCCTCTTTTACCTTCCCCTTACAATCACCTAGGACAATTAGTGGCACAAGGAGACACTGAGTAGAGATCTTTTGGTGGAATAAATGAATAACTGAGCACTGTCTGCATCTCTCTGGAGCTTCTGCTGTTGGGGAAAGCACAGGAGATGGTCCACTCTCCTTTTTTCACCAGCTCTACCTCTGTTACATAGCAACAGGTTACCTAAAAAGAAAGTCTTTCCTAATTGGATGTCTTCTTTTCTTATCAAACAAGTTTATGAGACTTTGTCGGGAACCACAAATTCACAGTGGCTAGTTTTTTTCTTTAATTTTTATTTTGAAGAAAAAGTACCAAAGAAAGAACAATAGCAAAATACAGGCAAAACAAAGCAAGGACATTAAAAATGGTATGGGGTTTCAAACCAAATGATAGAGATTAACATTGGTTGTTATATTACATATTATTATCTTCAACAAAGTTGCCCAGATTACTAGATGTAAGAATAGAAGTGGGTAGGCAGTGAGTTCATGAACAAAGACCAAACTGCGCAGGAGATAGTTCAAATAATCAACAACTGGGATCTCATCCTATTGAAAAGTTTCTGCAGCTCAAAAGAAATCACCAACAGGGGCTAGCTTTACACACTTCCTTAAGAGTTGAAGGGAGGCTTGAGATCTTTGGCATCACCCTTTTGAGATTTCCCATTATCTCATTAGGTGTGGGCCATCCTCTCCCACCCACTAAGTATAAGACCACTGAGACTAAAATTAAGACTAAGACTAAGACTAAGACCAAGACCAAGACCAAGACCAAGACCAAGACCAAGACCGAGACCAAGACCAAGACCAAGACCAAGACTAAGACTAAGACTAAGAGTAAGACTAAGACTAAGACCAAGACTAAGACCAAGACTAAGACCAAGACTACTAAGACTAAAGATACTCCAGGGCAAGTTCCTCATTGGTTAAAAATCACCACTGCCCCTCAGTCATCCAATAATCTCATCAATCAATAAATGCCGAGTTCCTGGCTGCCCCATGGTCTTTTGTTCCTCGTGAACAACTGGTCATCCCAGATCCCCACTGTCCTGCCATCTTGTCCTTCCCTTCCTTCCTTCCTTCTTTCCCTCCTTCCTTCCTTCCTTTCTTCCTTCCTTCCTTTCTTTTTTGCCCCCTTTCTTTCTGCCATGCACCCTAACACATGGCAGGAGATTGGAGGCTCACCACCAGGCTCCCCAGTAGGACTGTGTGCTTACCTTCAGTAAATTTGTTCCAGAACTTCGGGACACTCCAATGACTGCCTTTCTTCTTGTTTTTATTTTGTTATTGTCATTGTTTTCTAGGCAACACCCAGAGGTGATGGAAGTCCCAGGCCCCTTGAAACTGTGATTAGGTCTCTACTTCTCCTAGAACTGTAACCCAGCTGCAACCTTGCCTAGTTTCTCATTTGCAATTATTTTTTCTTTGCTTGAAGCATTACTGTGGAGTTTGTTCTGTGAAGCCTGCAGGTCCAGACTGGCCAGAGCAAGTGAGTCAACTCTAGGTGTTGCTTCAGTCCCTGTCAATCAGTGAAATTTCAAGGGGAAATCGATAATTACTGATTTCTTTTTCTTTCCAAATTATTGAAGAAAAAAAAGACCCAGGATCAGTTACTTAACTGTTCCACTTAGTACACAGCAGGAAGGGGCTTCACCAGCTGTCCCTTGACCTTCCTGCCCTGACATCAGCATTGGGCCACTCTGACTGATGACCAGGGGACTCACTGAAATCACCTGCTACCCTGAGCCGCTTAATTCCAATGCTAGAAAATGATTTCAAAGGCAGCTCTATCAGGAAGGCTACTGTCCTCCAAAGTCCAACCCTCGCCCCACCATCCCTTTAAGAAGCAGGAGGCAGGGATGATGCAGGCAGAACAAAATCCAAATAGGGCTGCAGCACACAGTGCAATGCTCAGGGAATACCTGGAAAGCACTCAGCAGCATTAGGTATCTACTGAGCCAAATGAAATTTCCCCTTTTGTTATCAACTATCAGAAATCTATTGTGTCACCTAAGAGTTTATTAGTTCAGACCCATGAGCTGAGGAGGGGGATCAGCAGAGGCTGGAGGGGCTGGCACACTGTGGGCTGAGGGGACCCCGAGAAAGGCTAGAGGAAGGATAAAGGGCCAGGAATAAGAAGATGATAAGACCCACTGTGAACCACAGGAGTCATCAAGAGGTGAGGTCCCACAAGAAAAACTCCCAAAGAAACATTCCAGAGCTCTGCGTAGAGACCAGTGGAGTTAGACCCTAGGTCCATAGATGTGCATGGAATTCAGAGTTTACAAAATGGAGACGCAGGCCCCACCTGACTTGGGCTTTAACCGTTTATAGATGGGGTGGGGCATTTAGGTGTAATGGGGAGTACAGGAGGAAGCCAGAATCAGTCTCTCTAACAAGATTCATTACACTGCTTTCTAACTTTTATTTTTCACTGAGTAAACGTTTGAGGCTTTTGCTCCCCCAGATGAATTAATTCACCATTTCCTGGTTTAAAACCTCTCCTTCCCGCTGTGCCTTCTGAGGGTTGAAACTGGTTTTAAATCTTGGCTGCCTTCGCCAGGCTGTTTGCCTGAATGGACCTCAGACACAAATCTGTGCAGAGTTCTTCCAGAATTTGGGAGTTAATTTGTGCGTGGCAAGCTCTCTGCTTTAGGCCACATGGCCAAAGAGTTGAAAACAAAAAGTAACAAAACTGTGCTTTGGAGTCAGCAGAGCAGCTTATGGTTTTCACTACCACAGAACTTGCTTAGTTCAACACACTTGATCCCCCCTAAGCTACAATTTTTAATTAAAAAAGGTTAAGAGGAGATGTCTCTATACCAGAGTCTTGTGCAGAGTCAATGTGGCAGGGCTCACAGTGACTGAATAGGAAGCTTGGCACACACTGTCCTCCACAAGCAGCACTCATTATTGTGTTAGGTATTACATGCAATTCTCTTCCATGGTTTTTCTGAATGATATAATAATAATTAACTTTACTGAACATATTCTCATAGGATGGGCCCTCCCTGCTCTGAAGAGTTTCCATATACTGCCTCATTACTTTAAATTCATTCAAAGCTCATCTTTTTTTTATCAGTTGCACAAATGAAGCAATATGATCCCTTGCAAGAGCAGTTTTCAGAGCCAAGGAGCCCTGGGCTCGTTGCTGATTCTATTGTTTACTAGTAGGGAGACCTCGGGCTAGGGATTCTCTTCCTCTGAGTCATGGATTCCTCATCTGAAAAATTAGCTGTATTTATCACAAGCCTGGATGGACTGCACAGGAATCGAGTGTGGCATATATGTAAATTATGAAACGTAGCTCCTTATTCATAGTAACTACCAACAAATCTTAGCATTTTTATTATTTTCACAAGGAAATTGAAACTCTCAGAGAGTGAAAAGTTTGCCTGAGACAGCAGAGCTGGGAAGTGTCAACACCAACATCCCAGTGCAGGCCTGAACATGCAGTCTCTTCTTTCCAGAGCACAAGAGGAGTGAGTAACCCCGACTCCTGTCACTCCGCATACCCCAAAGCCAGTCCACTAGCTGGTGCTAACAGATTGCCTGGTACACTAACAGACTGTGTTCATTTGGCCACTCCATTCCCTCAACTTATTAGCTGCCCTTTTTTCAG
This sequence comes from Dinomys branickii, assembly GCA_004027595.1. NCBI lineage: Eukaryota > Metazoa > Chordata > Mammalia > Rodentia > Dinomyidae > Dinomys > Dinomys branickii. Next base: position 25,445 of record PVLD010016867.1, read on the forward strand.
TAAGGGTGTTACTTGTACCTTACAATGCCATCTATCTTAACTCCAGGATTTTGCAAAAAGAAGGTGGACAAGAGATAAAGCAGTGAGATAAACACACAAGGGCCAGGACTAGCTGACTTCACACAAAACGTAGCATCTCAATAAAGGTGGTGTGAAATACTGAAAAACGAAGCACTCTTCTGCTTCTGAGAAGCCCCTTATCTTCCCAGTGGGGCTTTCAGCTATTGATGTTGGACATTAATTGAAATAAAGGCAGGTCAACATCTAACACACTGTCGTTCCTCATTCACTTCCCATATGCATATCTATGGGCAGGCTGTGTGGTCAGAGCAAGGTTCCCTAAAATAGGAACAGAAGTTAAAAGCTTTTCTGTGATAACATTAGAAGAAAGAGCTGTGAGACACATGCTCAGGCATGTGCGGAAGGACGTGGCTTCCCTGTGTGATCCTCTACAGCCTCAAGCAGCTCAGCGTACCTCATTTGAAGGACAGCTCAGTGCCAGGAAATGAAGACTGGAACTGATTCACACACCGGTCCCTGTGCTACACAGTTCCTAGCACCTTTTCTCCACTGTGTTCCTACAACAGTTCAGAAAGAGTCAGGTCTCCCAGGTGGGGAAATGGGAAGGTAGGGAAGACTTAGGGTTCATCCAAGAGCACAGAGATGAAATCTGAGTCAGCGTCAAACCTCAAGTCCCATCATTTGCAGCAGAAAAAATATGAATTTGAATGTCTCCACTGCTGTCTAGAGAAAAATGATGTTCTCAGCAGAAGATTCTGGTCCCTATGGAAAATCACACTCCATAGCAGAACTGGAGACTTTGCAGCTGTCACAGCCCAAAAGTCACCAGCCAGCAATGTCTTCAACTACTCTGGGTCGCTGAGCACTGAGCACACCTCTGTTCTCCCATGGGTGTCCACACAGGTTCTACAGCAAGGAAGACTCTGGCCCTTTACCAACTTGCTTGCCAGGTTAATCAGGACGTGCCCACTCTGACTCGTCCACCACCTACCTGCTAACTTGATCTCCAAGAGTCACTGCTCTGCCTCTTGAGTTCCTAAGGAAAACGGGGCTCCTGGGTTTGAGAGCTCCCAGTGGTGGCTCTGTGGCACCTTACAGCAGATTTCAGTCTGGAAACAGGAAGACTCCAGTTTTGCATCATACAGCTCTGTAAGAGGACTCTCATGTATTAGCATAAAGTTAGATTCCTCAGTGCTGGGGCAGCGCGTGTGTTCTCAACAGCACCAGAAAGAACTCCACTGATATTTATCAAGCTTGCCTATGCCCAACACTAGACTGAGTGCTAGGGTTATTCAGACTCTAACTCCTGCTTCAGGGCAATCACTGTCAAACGTAGGAACTCTCAGCTTCTCACAACGAGATCAAAAACCATCTGAACCAAGCCAGGGAGGTCAGGGCTGCTGTAGAACAGAACACAGGGACAGCAGGTCCAACAGCCTACCACAAGCTACAGGTGTCAGAGGGATCAAACATTTGGACCAAAGCCTGCACCAAAGGGAGAGGTTCACCTCTTAACTGTGTAGTGGGGATAGACAACTGGACTGTGTCGCTGCTCACACCCAAGCACGAGGGACCCCTCATTACCGCTGTAAGGGGCTTAGAAGGTGATATCTTGATATCATGATGCCCCCCCCCAGGTCCTAAAGTTCCTAGCTACCAGGGCTCAGCTTATATGGTCTTATATGTCCAGGGCTTCTGATGGACCTAGAGCAGGGATGGCAAACCTTTTAGTGACTGAGTGCCCAAACCACAATCCAAAACCCACTTATTTATCTCAAAGCACCAATGCTGCATTAAACATGAACGCTCAGCTGCAGGGCCAATGCTGAGGTGACTTGGCTCTTCTATGAGAGGGAGGGCTCTGTGTGTCTGCTGTGGCACATGCACCACAGGTTCGCCACCACTGACCTAGAGGAAGAACAGAGAATAGAGAACAGTGTTCCACTCCATCTGCTAGAATCCACAGCAGCACGAAGCCAGCTGGTCCTCTGGGACCCACGTGACCAGGGTTGACAAGTGTGTCAAGCATACGTCCCTGCTGCTAAGACGATCTTTTCCCCTATGCCTACCCTGGCCTGGATCTCACGGCACAGCCATATGCTGTGACCACCAGTTCCTGGAAAGGCGAAGGGCTGAAACTGCAATGGGAAAACTGTGATTTGTCTCTGGATTTAAGTCTGTTCTCCCCTACTACCAGAATAATAGGCCATATGCTGTGCTCTACTCCTGGCAAATAACCAGCCAGGAGGAAATGAGCACATTTATGGATTATGCTGTTGATGTTCTCCAATGTGCAAGTGCAAGAGTTATTTTAAGTACATTCTCTGCCAAAATAATCATTTCCCGCTACTGATTTTTCATTTTGAAAATCACCTTTGAAATTGTCTTCTTTATATTACATGTCCACCTTTACATTTTTAATCTACTTTTAACCTACAAAGCCCAATTTCACAATGTCCACCGACTTAACACAAATCAATGCAGAATCAGCTGGCTTTTTAAAAAATGTACTTTTTGGCCTGTTTGCAGTGAAAACAAAAAAGCAGTTATTATCAAGGTCTGCTTCATAATTGATGTCTTTTTACGTACATCAAATAATAGCTGCAGCATAAAATATAAGCAAATTCAGATATGTTACTGCAACAGCCATCTCTGAAGTAGAGGTCAGTGCTAAACTCTGATAAGCACACAATAAAATGCAACAGAACAGTCTCATGAATGGAATTTTAAAACTCAGGAGATGAGTTTGCTCTTCATTCTCCAGGGTCTTTACTTCCAACTCTTGTGTGTGACCCCTGGCTGTGAATATTCCAGGTCACTTTCACAGGCCCTCAAATGATACTAGGTTTGCTGCCCATGGCATCAGTGTACAAACCTTGAGAACCTACGTGCAGCAGGTTCGTTTTAAGTTGGTCTTGTGGCTGGCTTCAACCCACGACATAAACAGGGTACAAAAAACATGCGATGATAAAAAATTTATTTATCTGAGCACAGCCATCCTTCCACCCCTCACAGCTAAATCTGACACACTGGGTTAAACAACTTGAGAGACCCCAAGCCTTGTACCTGCCTTTCCAGACAACCCCAAAACATCCACAGATGTGAAGGGGGAATGGCTGTTGGCCAACTGCAGGGACTGAAGGACTAGCAGGCCCAGCTCACAAAAAGCAGGAGCCACTGGGGTGAGCAGATGCCAGGGAAAGGAGAGAAGCCAGCGCCCGTTAGCCAGCTTCCCAGTCTCTTACACTTCACCATCCACAAGAAGGGTCTCACTTGGAGCCTTACAGCCAGCCACAGAACCAACTTAAAATGAAGCAACTCCACTCCTGGCCCCTCACTAATCATGGAAGATTAACAGAAAATCTGTCCTGTTTCCAGTCAGCTTGTGCATTACATCCCAGCGCTTTCTCCTCTTACCTGCTACCTCTCCCCGTACAGCTCACTTATCAGCTCCACACGAAGCTCCCTGCATCAACCACCCCCTCTGTGGATGCCCTATCCCCAAGCCGGTCACCTCCATGCTGCTCTTCACTGTCCTCTCTCACCCCTGCCCTTTATTCACCAGTGTGGGAGAAACGTCTGGTCTGTGTCAGGTTCCATGTTGGGCGAGGCTATAGCTGAGCCCTGGGTGCATGAGCCTCACTGACGTGCTCCACTCTGATGGTCTCTGTAAATACCTCCTCCATGCATGAAACCCACTCTTCTGCCATAGCTTGTGTTCCCCCACGGAAGACATGCTCTGACACCTGTACACTGTGTGCACACAGGGGCTAAGACCACACACATTTGTGCATGTGCGCAGACACACACACATGTGCACACACACTTCATACAGTGTCAGCTGCCTCACAGCATGTGAGGATGAAGCAGAAGGCTCTTGGGGGCCCCTCTTGTTAAGCTCTTATCCCTGGGCCACCTCACCCCATGCCACTCACCTTGCACCATTTGGTGCATGCATGACAGCTCTGTCACCAAGCCCTGTCTCCCCATCCCATCTGAAGACTCTTTACATTGGTTCTTACACACCCTGAGAGCAGAAACTGCAATTCCATTGCCCACAAAGCCTGGTACGGGGTCTGACATACACAGGGTACAAAAAACATGTGGTGATAAAGAATTTATATGAACACAGCCATCCTTCCACCCCTCACAGCTAAACCTGACACACTGGGTTAAATAACTGAGGGAAAAGACTGCATTTGCTCAATGGGTTCTTTTCTGTCTCTATATTTATTTTGCTTTTCCTTTTCCTCCTACTTCTCCTTCTCTTCCCCCCTCCCCTCTCCTCCTTCTCTCCTCATCTTCCTTCTCCTTCTCCTCATGCTTTTCTTTTGTAGTACTGGGAATTGAACCCAGGACCATTGCACTGAACTATATCTGCAGCCCTTTTTACTTTCATTTTGAGACAGAGTCTTGCAAAGTTGCCCTCTTAGTCACTGTCCTCCTCACTGAGACACGATCATGGCTCCCACATCTTAAAAATGTGACATTACCTTGGCTCACAGTTTAGAAGTTTCAGTCTATTGTCAGCTGTCTCCAAGGTAAAAACCACATGACATGAGGGTCCCAGGCAGAAAAAGACTGCTCGCATCACGCGGGCCAGGAAGCTGAAAGAAGGGCGGGGTCATGAAGGAGACACTCCCTCCAAGGCCACGCCCCAGTGACCCACTCAACCAGGCCCCGCCTCCCAAGAGCACAGTCTACCAGGGAACCTATTACTGCTGAGCAAAGTGTTGGGAGCCATGCCTCCAGTCTGATCACCTTCCAAACGCCCAGTTTCTGAGCATGTTAAGTTTTGGACAGGCATTCCAGACCTAAACCATAACAGTTGCCCGGGCTAAGCTAGAACTTGAGATCCTCCTGCCTCAGCCTCCCAGAGTGCTGTGATTACAGATGTGTGCCACCAACTCACTCTTGTTGCATTCTTATAGCAGGTAGCATAAATGTTTGCAGAGAAACCCTACAAGCTTCTGCCCAAGTGAGAGAAACAGTAACCCTTTTCTTCTCAGCATTGGTTGCAGTCAGTGCTAACAGGATACACTGGGAAACCCCTCTCAGGTGATACTGGGCTGTAATGGCCACGTTAAACCCAAGGACTGAGTGTCCAAGGGAGGGTTTCACACACTGCCATGGCCTTCCCTGCATCCTGCTGGCTCCACGTGGGCCTTCTCATGGACAGCTCCTCCCCGGGGCTGAGCCTTGCCTGTCAGGGATCCGACTCCAGCACCAAACCTGTGAGCTCCACTCAGAACCAGTGAATTCAAAGTACCTGCTTTGTTGAGAGCAGGAGAAAAACTTGCAGAGCAAAACTAAGATATTTTCTCTGCATCTGGTGCTAAACACACTTGAGGGGCATGTGTCCATATGTGCTTGCACACGCAAACACACACACACACACACACATGCGCTTCACACTAGTGATGGTATAAACCCCGGAGCAGAACGCAGAGCCATGTGTGTGTCTGGCAGATGGTCCCCTTCCTGCCCAAAGCAGCCAGGGGCAGCAGAGGGTCCATGTGCTGCGAGATGGCAGTGCAGTCCTTCCATTCTGCCCCACCAGCCATCATGGCCTATCTTCCAAAATATGGTAGTAATATTCTTTGACGGGCCAGTTAAAATCTCCTCAACTTTATGTTGAAAAATATCGTAAGGAATATCTGCTCTTCAGGTTGATCTGCAACATACGGTCCAAGTGAAAATAACCCTCTGGCACTACAACCCAATCTTCCTCCACTGCTCTCTGTGGGCCCCAGTGAAGGCTGTGGGGTGGGGACAGAGATCTGGGCCAGGGGGCCCAGGTCTAATGTATCTGCTAGTGCTGAGGGAAGAGGCTGATGGCGAGTGAGGTGGCCAGAGATTGAAAGAAAGCTGCTGGTTAGAGATGGACAGGACAGGACCTCAGGAACAGGGATGCCCCACAGAACTGAAGAGCTGGGCGGTGGAAGAATGCAAAGGGGAGACACCCACACATAGCACCCCAAGGGACTGCGGGATGCTGTGTCTGGAGACCAGGAAGGCTGGAAACACCAAGAGAAGGAGCGGCGAGGCGCCTCTTTGTTGAGTGTCAGGTTGGCAAAGAAATAAAGATCTCTGTAATAAAGCCTGAAAAAAGTCCCTGCAGGACCTCAGAGCCTCACAAACAAGCCGGCTTCAAATCCCCGAGGACAGAGCTAGAGTTAAATGGAAGAGAGCCATGTGAGGTAAACGAAAGATGGAGAGTTTATCCAGGACGGAGACTTTCTAAGGAGAAAATATTTCTGTGTATTTACATATTTTATTCTTAGCTCCAAAACATTTCCTAGACATGCTACTGTGTGCTCAGAAGAGAAAGACCTTGAGGAGCGCAATGGGGAGAAAGGAAGGCAGAAGTCGACTGCACATAAACAGAAGATGGGATCCAATGAGATGGCATGGGTGGGAGAAATTAACCATATACAAGCGAAATAACAATAAAATTGTAGCACAAGTGAAGCATGCTGAGCTTAAAACCCCTTCACAAGAAGTACCAAGTGGCTTTTTTGTGTCCTTTGAGACAATAATTTTTAAGAAAAAACAATGTCCCTTAATGATTCATGTCGGTTACAAATTGAAGTTTTCAAGGCTAAAAAAAATAATTTTATCCTTTTATTCGCAGTAAGAATACAGGTTGAATAATGGTAGAACTATGTTACTAATGTTTTGTTTTTTAAAAATAAATATGTTATGGGCTAGGGGGTGCAGCACAGCAGTAGAGCCCTTGCCTGGCAAGCGCAAAGCCCTGGGTTTGTCTTCAGTACTGAAAAATAAATAAACAAGTGTCACCTCTGTTTGACTCCAGACTTCAGGCCGCTGACAATGCCCAGCAGGGAGAAGGGAAAGTTCTGTGAGCCCTCCCCGCCCTCTGCGCGCATGTACACACATTGCTGAAGAGTGCCTCCTCCAGCTGCAGTGGTATGGCCCCGAACCCGTGTAGTTTTACCCATGTAGCTTTGCTCTCCCCACACCCGAACGGCTTGCTTGACCCCGAGATTCCACTTTTCCTCTGGGCCTGGGAAGTACTTTGTCAGTGGTCATATAACACCATTCTAGACTAAAGCTGTGACCACAGGGTGACACAGTTATGCAACTACAGCTCTAGTGACACATCCTCGGGTTCACAGCTCCACACACTCATATCCAGGGTTTCCCCAAAGACCAGGACGTGAATCTGACCATACGCAAGATCACACACCAACTGGCCATCCGAGACCCTCGCCACTTCTGGAAAGAGTGACAGGTGCCCCGGCGTGACACCGCGCTCCAGCTCGGCGGCTCCCTCGTTGCCTTAGCAGAGCTCCCCTTGCTGAGACAGCAGCCCTGGCCGCTCCTGTGTCCTCCACCGTCCGCTCCCTGTGGACGTAACTCTCTACGGCTCAGCCAGGAGCTCCGACCTTTTAATCGCTCTCCTCCAATACTGAGAATTTCCTGGAAACACAGCTTGTCCTCTCCACGGAAAGGCTCTGCCATTCCCACTGGAAACTCCTATTCACCTTGAAGTGCCCAAAAGGACTCTGATCTGCCTGCTCCTCCAATGCAATGAAGGTGTGCTACCTGACACATATGCGTAAAACACTGAAGAGCTGGAAATCCCATTTAGAAGAATATATGTCTACACAAAATACTCTGGATTACATACATTAAGTAAAATCACAAGTAATTTCAGTACCTGTATAAAGGTTGGAATTCAGTCATATTCTAGCAGAAAATGCCCCCTGCCCCAGCCAGTATCCTTTAGTTGATTAGTTGCCCAGGTAATAGTTCCTATTGCAGTTCCAATTGCTCCTGTCTCTTAGAAACAGCTGGTCACTGTGATGCACACTATAAACCAATCCCCAATTGACAAGCTGTTCTGCCTCTGTACTTCCTGCCTGCTTACTTATCTCATATAAGCCCTAGACCACCAGAGATTAGGGCCTGATACTCTGGAGATGATCTCAATCAGTGCCCGTCAACATAAGTAAATCTGTCTCCAAATCCTGGGTGTCATCTTGGTATTTCTGCTTGCCATTGCATCTGGTGCATCAGTCAGGAAGACCAACTGTACTGACATCCTTGGTCATTAGTTGTGGCTCTCTCAGATAGAACAAGGCGCTCCTAGGTCTCAAGGGGAAGGCAGTCCAGTGAGATTTCTCAAGTCCCCTCAGAGGTCTTCAGGAGGATTCTTGGCTCCCTGCTCAAGCGGCTCTTATCAGACCCCAAAGGGAGGAGGACACAATCTGTCTGTCTGTCTCTCTGCATGCCTGATATCAGTAAGACTCTAGGGGCACTCCTGTTAATCAGTCAGTCCTGTTCAGTTCAAGCAGAAACTGCTGGATCAACTCTTGTTAGTTAAGGCCACCCTCAAGGGTAGGGATGTTGGAATGTTTACCTGTAACTTTTATTTTTTGGTACTGGTAATTGAATTCAGGGCCTTGTGCTCAACTGGTAGGTGCTGTGCCACTGAGCTGTATCCCTGGCCCTGCAACGTCTAAATTCCCAGTGCATGCTGCATGTTGTGTGAGTGAGTAGAATGGACAGTGTAAGCTACAGACTGCTCCACCTGTGCACCAAGACTGGGAAGCACTGGTTGTAATAATTGATTGAGACCTCACCTGTGGTTCTGTGGCAATCAACATATGGCCTAATGGAGGCCTTGCACCCTCCTTGGCTAAGTTGCACCTAAGTTCCCACAATAAGCATGGCCAGGCAGGCATCTAAATGGTCTCTCTTTGAGGGGCACCCACGCTTTTTCTGTTGCACCATCACGCAAAGGTATACAATATACACCTTAGGGAGATAGAATGAGAATGAATTATTTAAAACTCACAGTCCCTGATTGCAGGGAAAGAGTTTTTATGGGGATAAAAATGAAAACAAACTGCTCCCTGCATCTCGAGGGGAAAAAGAGGCCCCTTCTCCCTGAGATTCCACCTTGTCACCCTCCTCAGCCTCCACAGCTGCTGCCAACACCTGCAGCTTCACTCCCACTCCTGACTCATCTACTTCCAGCCAAACGAACTGGTGTCAGCTGCCCATTGCCTACATTCAGCCACACAGCACGCCCCCAGAGATGAGCCTGTCCTGGTCAGATGGCATCATCTTGTGCCCACCCAAGGTGGCTGTCATCACTGGGGCAACTGAGACTCTTGCCTCTCACCCCTTCTGCCAGGCACAAACTTGCAGCTTTGGAGGACATCTTCTTTGTACTAAGCAAGTCAATTTCCCTCTCATTTAACCCTGCACTTCCAACTTTGACTGTTCCACAAGAGAAAGGTGATGCCTGCATCAGCCTAAGACAGATAAATGACCATAAGCCTGAAGTTCTAAAACCTCTTCTTCCAGCCATTTCTGAGACAGAAGCAACTAAAGACTTGCCTCTGGGACTGGCCATCAACCATGCCACCTCACCATGAGCCCCATTGCTACCAGATGTCACAGGATGCACAAACAGGCATCCAGTCACACATCAGCCTGATAGACTATTAATCACCTTGGGCAAGATCTCCATGCTGTCAACAGCACATCCATCACCTTAGCACTCTGTGGCTCCTGATCCATACACCTTTTGGACTGTTAAAAGACATCTTCCTCTGCTTGCAAGTTCTCTCATAAGCCCCTTCAACTGGGAAAATCCTGAGACAAAAGGCCAACTCAATTGCCATAATGGGTTAAAAACTCTCCTACTATTTTCAAGGAGTCTCTGAGGACAGATTTGGCTCCACCACAGTCCCCTGAGAGAACAGTGTAGACTGTCAAACTACTGAAATATATCTCTCCTGCCTGTAAAGCCAGTTCAAAATTTCCAACCTGCCAATGCTGCCACAATTGCCTTCTGTGTACATTGACTCAGCCTTCTGCCACCCACAGCCTCCTGATCCCCCTGCCTGGACCTAGAGAAAAGCCTTCTTCTGTCTTCAACTGGCTCCTGTAAGCCCCTCTTTGCCTTTAAATGGAAAGACCCCAGTTCTGGACTCAAAAGACAAATGACCTGGACTCAACCTCTTAGAGGTTCAAAAACTTGTTTCCTTTTTGTAAAAGCACTTTTGATTAATGACATTCAAGCTGTCAGCTGGAAAGACACAAAAGTTTTGCTGCAATATCTGGCAGAAATTAGTTACAAGAAAAAACAACTAAAAGTCACTGTCCTGACCAAAAAAGCTGACAAGCTCACTTTAGACTGAGACCTAACAGTCCAGGTGCCACATGCTGTACCTAGGTGAACTGAACTTGGCTGTTCTTCTCATCCAAGAGCTTAGATGATACGCTACTGAGTCTCCTAGAGAAGCCTGTAGCATTAGCTTTCCTGCTGAAAACTTGGCTTTGCTCATCACTGGAGGAGTTCAGGTCCTCACGGTTACTGAAAATGGCTGTTGTACTTTTCAGGGGAGCTCTGGTTCTTACTTTGAACGTCACTTCCTGGCTCCAGTTCACATCCCTCAGCCTGCTGGCACAGATCCTTTATCTGACTAGTACAGATTTTCTAGCTTCCACTACTAACCTTTCAGTCTTCCCAGCACAAATCTGTAAAACAGGCCAGCACGAGATATTGTCATGGGCTCCAGGCCTCCAAATGGACTCATGGGAGGCATTGTTATGGGCTGTAGGTCTTCAGCTGGACTCATGCAGGACATTATCGGGGACCCAAGCCATCAGCTTGATTCTTTGGTCTTTAGTGTGTGGACAGATTTCTTGCACTCTCTTCTATATGATTCTTTGGGTGATTATTATTAATAATCTTATAAAATATGTGTCCTGTATTGTAATGTTCCCCTAGCAAAACCCCAAGCTACAACATGAACTATCCTAAAAAATGGACCCCTAACAGATGCTGAGTACATCCTGTTTACAGATGCAGGTAGCTCTGATAAGAATGTAGTCTGATAGGCCAGGTATGCTGTGATTGCCTTGAACAAAACTATTTTGACCAAAACTTACCTTCAGGGATGTTGCTTGGAAACCTGCCACCAATAATTCAAAATAATCCAGTCCAGAGACCTAAGCCTCCCTAGGGATCCAAATGACTAAAACATCAATCTTAGCCACTAGACCTGCCCCCACCTTATGCTCTGCAGGCTCAAGCCACCACGGGGCACCTGTACCCCTTCAACTAGCTCAGGCTTCAATATCTGTGTCACTGACATCAACCTCCCATTTCCTACCCATACTGAGAAGACAGAGAAAGTTTGTAGGGTCGTGCTGTAAAAAGTAACCCCTAAATATGGCCTACCATTGATCACCGGCAGCCACAGTGGGCCTTCATTTGTTGGAGAAGTAACTCAAAAACTAGATTAAATAAGAATTACATACAGCATACAGGCCACAAAGCTCTAGGAAAGTTTAAAAAATAGCTTGTAACCAGTTAAAAGACCAGCTATATCTGTAGACAGTCCTGCACACACATATAACGCAGGTACATGTTAACTAACTACCTCTACAAGCTTCAGAAATTCAGCCTTAGACCCACCGAAAACTCTGCCTGGACAGCTCTTCCAAGGCTCACTCTGCAGAAGTAAGACACTCAAAGCCCTGCTCTCATCACTCTGGACACTGATCAGCCCACACGCAGCTGGGCGGGACCTCATTCACAGCATTTCTCCCTATCTATCCCCCTTGATTTTTGCATCTTTTCAGGCTGCTTACCCAAGTCCTTGCTTCCCCACCCCCTCCTAGCTGTGTTTTTGTTTTTGTTTTTTTGTTTTTCTTGGTTGTTTTTTTTTTTTGCCTTAAACTCTATGGATGGTTGTCCCAAAAGAATAGAACAATCAATCAAACACTTGAGCATCAAAGACGCATTGCCCACTGTCCTAGATCAGATTAAGTCCCTCACTACCTTGCCAGAATAATGTTACAGAACAGACAGACCTAAATTATGTTTCTTCCTAAAAAAACTTAGGGAAGGACTCTTTAATAAGATAATATTGGGTACCTTGGTTAAGATCACTGACAACACTAATGTTACTGCTCCTAGTTGGGTCTTGTCTCAAAGATCACATGTAATATACCCAGCAAAGACTTGCCAGGGAAACTAAAAGAGGGGGAAAATGTAGCAAAAAATATCCCCCTAGGGATCCAAATGACTAAGAATGGCTGTTGTACTTTTCAGGGGAGCTCTGGTTCTTACTTGGTTAAGATCAGTACACTTCAGTGGATTAGTTGCCCAGGTAATAGTTCCTGTTCCAATTCCAGTTGCTTCTGTCTCTTAGAAATAGCTAGTCACTGTGATGCATAGCTGGTCACCAGGATGCACATTGTATAAACCAATCCCCAACTGACAAGCCATTCTGCCTCTGAGCTTCCTGCTTCTTTATCTCATGTAAGCCCTAGAACACCAGAGATCAGGGCCTGATAGTCTTGGAATGATCTCAATCAGTTCCCGTCAACATAAATAAATCTGCCTCCAAATCCTGGGTGTCATTTCAGTGTTTCTGCTTGCATTGCAACGCTAAGTTAACTGATACAATCAACGAGAATCTTTCTCGTTTTGCAAAGGCAATAGATGAGTCAGCATAAGCTCAGTGGACTCACTAAGAGGCAAAAATAAAATTCTCCTTGTCAGCAACTTTATGTGAGGAGAGACTTTTCAACATTCCTCCTCTGATACAATGGCTCTGATACAACAAACCTCTGATACAACGGCTAAAAAAATTATTATTTGGTAGCCAGTGTCAGAACTAAGGTTCAGGCAAGCCAAAAAAGAGATTTCACAAATAAATTCCTCCACTCTGTCCTGGACCACCCAAAATACCTGCTTTGCCAATCCTGCACCAGGGTCTCAGTCCCTGAGGAGCCTGAAAGAGATGTAGGAGAGGCCAGAGAACCATAATTCTGAAATAGGGAAAAGCAAAATCCTTCTGGATGGACAATATTCCTCCAATTTCAAGGATCTGGAGATGCAGAAAAGCCAAGTAACTTGTGCAAAAGCAGCACAGTCATGCCCTGTAAGTAACAAAGGGGAACTGGACCCCAGCCATGATTTGTCCTGCACCCACCACCTGCCCTCATCCTGTGTGTCTGCCAGTCCCCAGAAGTCATTATGCCAAGTGAAACTTCTGGGAAGCAAATCAGTCCAGGAATATCATCAAGGCCCCTGCAGAGAGATCAACACTTTACACATCTCCTAATGTACACATTTATGTAAATGACAGTAAACAAGCTTGATTTACATCAGCACTTCCATATGAGTTTCACTTGACTTTGCATAAATGATTTTTAACCTTCAACTTTGGGTAGGTGAAATTTAGACCCAAAAGTCAAAGCAGTGATGGAAAACATGCCTGAGGAGAAGGGAACTATGGATAAATAAGCTCTGACCCGGCCTGAAAACCTGAAGCAAGGCAGCCAGTGCTCCACAGACCCTGGGGAACTGAACACGAGGCAGCAGGGTGCAGCAAGGAGAGGTGAGCTGTGTCACTCCAACGTCTCCAACCCACCCTGCCATTGCTTCTGACAAGACAGCAGCAGGGTAACGGGCCTCAGAGTTGGACTTCAGGAAGCCCAGAATCTCACGCCTACTTCTGGGTTGAAAAAGCCAGGCAAGTCCCTGGGTTTCTGGACTGGAATATGTCAATGTGGATTCTACCCAGTGAACTTTAACCCCCACAAAACCGAAAGCCGCCTTCTGATGGCTTGAGAAGTCAATGGTGGTGACGGCTCCTTCCCCAGGAGAGAAGTATCAGTCCACTCAGATGCAGATTCAGCCACAAGCATTGCACACTTTTAAAAGCCAGATTCCTGTAGAAGTTCTCATTATAGTTCTGGATAATGAGTACCCTGCCTTCCTCATAAATCATCTACTTTCAGGTACGATGTATATATAAATAATATACCCATTTCTAAGTGTGCAGTTTGGTGGGCTTCAAGCGGTGTGCAAACCCATGTGACCACACACCCAGCCACAGTGTTGGACATTTTCATCTGCTCACAAGGCTTCTGCCTTATCCCATCCCAGCCCCTGCAGACACTGATGCGCATTTGGTCTCTAGAAGTTGTTTTTGCCTTCTCCACACCTCCACATAAATGAAACCATGGATCTGAACATGTTTATATTTCATTTCTTTTGCTCCACATTATCTTTTCAAGGTTCATCCATATTGCCACTGGTACCAGCAGTTTGTTTCTTTTTGTTGTTGAGTAGTATTCCTTTTCCTGTCTTGCTCAGATATGTATATTTTATACAAATCACCTGTTGTATAGATGGTGATGGTAAATGTCCATCACTTACCAGGTAAATTCCAATATGTAGCTTTCACTTTGAGGCTTTTATGAGTTGACGTAACGTAAACACTCGTGAACAAGCCTTTGTGTGAACAAAGGTCTTGATATCTCTTGTGTAAACCCCAGGGAGTAACATTCCTGGGTTGCTTGATACATGTGTGCTTAATTTTATGAGAAACTATTGTCCAAAGTAGATGCATTGTTTTATACTCCTGCCAGAAATGAACAAGAGTCCTGATTCTTGTTTAAGCAGCAGATGGCTCCTCCCAGCCATCTCCCCACATGGTCTCTTCTCACATTCCAGCCCCAAGGAAATCACCAGTGTTTATAAATGGGGGCAGGCGGCTTCCTGTGGGGGCCCTGGCTACCCCTCTGCAGGGAGACTTTGCCTCATGGATGAGAGTCTTGCTGCCCCTGTAATCTGAGCTGCTTCCTTTCCTTAGATCACTTTATTTTGTTTTTGTAAAGACTGTGAATTCTGGGCATGTTCTTACAACAATTGCTCAAGATTTGTATAAAACGATTTTTAATAAATAAATACATAAAACCCTTTTTGAAAAGAGTCTTCATTGTCCTGTATCCACATCAACATCTTGTGCTGCTAGATTTTCCTCTCAGCTGTTACTGTGGTGTGAAGTGGCCTTTCACTGTGACTCTAGCATGCACTTCCCTGATGCCTCAGGATGCTGGGCATTGACTGCCACTTACTTATCTTCTGTTCAAATCCTTTGCCTAGTCCTCCTTGTCAGATTATCTTCTTATGAAAGAATTTACAACTACTTTGAAGATAACAAGATGCAATATAACAACCATTGTTAATTTCCTATCATCTTGTTTTGAAATTCTGTATCGTTTTTCTTGGTTTTCTATCCTCTTTGAAATTGAAAAAAAAAGAATTTAAGTTAGATATTTCACACAAGTTCATTGCCTGGTATATGTATTGTGAATATTCTCTCCCCACCTGTGGCTTTCCCTTGTGTTCTCTTAATAGTATATTTTGAAGAAAGAAAGTTTTAAATTTAATGAAGTTCAGCATTTCCATGCTTGTATAGTTCACATGTCCTAAGAAACCTTTGCCTTCCCTAATACCACTAAGACTTTCTATGATGTTTTTCTCCTAGAAGTTTTATAATTTTAGTTTTTACATCTAGGTCTATGATCTATTTTGAGCTCACATTCTGTGGACACTATAAGGTAAGTGTTGGAGTTCATTTTTCCAAATGGATACCCAGTTGTTCTAGCACCTTGCACTTTAACACTCTCCTTCCCATTATTGCATTATCTCGGCCCTCTTACTGAAAATCCAATGATCACGTATGTGTAGGTTTCTGTTAAAATTAAATAAACCAGTCAGAGGGTGGTACTGGGTCTCACTGTGGGTATTTTCATTGTTTACTAATTCACATGCCGAATCATCTGGAAAGTTTTGAAGCAACTTGTGAAAACAGTTGCAGCATAAT
Source organism: Dinomys branickii (assembly GCA_004027595.1). Taxonomy (NCBI): domain Eukaryota; kingdom Metazoa; phylum Chordata; class Mammalia; order Rodentia; family Dinomyidae; genus Dinomys; species Dinomys branickii. The sequence continues at coordinate 41,137 of PVLD010016867.1, forward strand.
AATAACAGTGAATATGAACAGAGAATGGTTAAACTAGGTCTTTCAATCCCAAATTCAATAACTTTTTCTTTTCCCTAGAATAACTGTCCTATTCAGGAGATGACGGACGCTACACTCCGTCTACAAGACAGTACTTGTGAGATCCCCGCCAGGTTCCCACTTCGTCCCAGGAGCCACGGACAGTGTGGAGGGAAGCAGTTTCCTTTGCCATTGGGGAGCAAACATTCTAGTAGAAGGAGAAGAAAATAGACACCCGATGGACAGGTAGATGGACGCTAGAGGGAAGTAGAGATGGGCAAACACTGCAGGCACTGCCAAATTCCCTGCAAAAGGGGAAACGGTGCAGTAGACTGACTGAATAAAGCCACCATCCTTAGGAAAAGGCTACCAAGTTGAAGACAGCAGGAGAATAAAGATGGGTAAGCCGAGCGCAGAGGGCACAGGATGCAGGAAGGGTAGGGGTCCTACATGGCAGCTCGGGGCGACAAGGTTAAAATACAGAGAAGTCTGGGAGAGTGAGGCTAATGGGAGAAACAGAGGTGAAGCAGAGGCGTGCCGGTATCCAGGCTACAGAGAAGTGTTTCCTGTCACCCTGACGCTAACGAGCAACCACTGGAGGATCTCAAGCAGCACTAGGATGATCTGATTTAAACTCTGCCAAGATTACTTCCAGCTGCTCTGTGATGAAGGCAAGAGACCGCCCCGGAGCTGTGGGAATGAGGGGCAGACAGAGTCTCTGCCCTGGAGATGCGGGCAGGGGATCGCAGTCAGCACAGACCTGGACGCTAGAGCCATCAGGAGACACTGCAGGGTCGGGTCCAGAAAGGAGGAACGGGAACAAGGGTCTCTCATGTGTTTGGATAGTGATGCCCTTGGCTGAAGAGGGCTCTTTGGGTGGAATTGGATTTGTGAAAGGGAAGTGAAAACCAGGTGCTTCTGTTTAGAACATATTAAGTTTCAGGCACTTCAATACTTACTCATTTCTAGAAATGCAGTCTGATGCACCCATGGAAACGGAGAAGTCCAGCATCCAGACCCTGGCACTGGCACTTGGAGTGTGGGTCCACAGGGGTGGAGAAACCCCGTAGGGTGAGAGTATTAATGGAGGACTGAAGATTCGGAGGAGAGAGACTTTTATAAGACAACTATGGATGTGTTATGTAGCAGAGTCTATGACATCCTCTGAGTTCAATGTCCAATGACCAGTGAACCGTTCGCACCTCCTGCTTATACACTGCAGGCCTACAGTAGCGCTGAGCGAGTCACAGGAATTGTCTCCTGAGAAGACAGACATCATCCCTCCCTCACCAAAAGGAGAGCGAAGCATTAGAAGGGCTACAAGATGTGCTCAAAAAGAACAGTACAGGTTCTGGGTTTTATAACCCTAAAGCCATGACATTTTAACTACTGCACTGCATTCTGTTGATGTGAGAATAAGAAGCTTACATTTGCTACCTCTATCCTATCTAATGTAAGATGTCATTGACCATAAGAGGCACCATTTATATAAGAAAAAATTCCTTCCATTTAAACTAAGACATAATTATCACTTAGAATACTCATAAATAATTCTCGAAAGAACTCATTTACCCTTCATTAAACAAAGATTCCTTTCATAAATTAATGGGCTACATTAGAAAAGGAAAGTATAGATGAAATAAATCAAGATTTTTCTCAAATTTGTTCATGGTTGAGTCCAGTGCTTCTGAAACATCTTTTTCTCAGTAGTAGTAGGGTCAATATACTGTTTCACAGAAAAACTCACCATTTGCATCTTGTGGGATGAAGCTTTCCTTATCCATAATTCAGCTAACAGCTGTCGCTGCTGGGTGGGTAAGCCTGCTCCCTCTCCTTGCAGTCAGGGAGGGTCAGTGCAGTGCTGACCCTGCCTCAGGACTCGGGTCCGTGCATCTGGGTCCCCACCCTCCTCCGTGACCGTGTGCTTTGTGCTTTTGCTCTCACATCTTTTCTGTCCAGCAAGCACCGTGCTGGATCTCTGGGGCAGAGCAAGTCGACTTCCCAGGTGTGGAGTGCAAACCCCGCGTGCAGTTCCTAAGGTGGAGGGAATCCCAGAGTACAGCCACACAGCAGCTTGGGATCCCTGGGGCCAGACACACACACTTCCCCAGGATGGCTTCCCAGCACCCCCAGAGCAGGAAGCCTCACAGTTCTGTAAAAGTTTTCCTTAAAGCCTGTGTGTAACTATTCTTATTTTTTACTCTCTGCATTTCTGACTTTCCTAAGTTTAACCTATGTTGTGTGTGTGGTATTTTTGAAGTAATGTTCTACAGTTTGATGTTGTTTTTCCCTAGGTTAGTTTTTTCTTGTGCTTGTAAACGTCCTAACAGCTGTGTCTTATTGCAGAAGTTCAAGTCTGAACTGGCCTGCAGGTGGGGGCCTTACCTGTAGGGTCGCATGCTGTTGAGCACATGCTGGCCGGGGAAGGACCTGGCTCCCTACCTGGCTGTTTTTCTTGTTTTTTTTTTTTTTTTTTTTA
>PVLD010016868.1:0-43624 GCA_004027595.1 Dinomys branickii
ACACACACACAGACACACACACAGACACACACACACAAACACAAACATACACACAAACACACACACAGACACACACACAAAGAATCACACCCTGCAGCCCTTCAGTGAAGCTGGACTCTACTTTCGTTTCTGGCTTTCTGTCTCTACTGCTCCTCTTGCGCCCTGAAGCATCCTGCTCCTGACTGATGCTTTACTCCCTGCACGCGGCCCGTCTCTGACACTGGACCCCAAACTGACCCTGTCCCATCTCTTGGGGCAGCTGCCTCATGAGCCCCCCGGGATGCTCCTTTGCCTGTCTCCAGCTCCTGTCCCCCAACGTGGCTGTTCTCTGTCTGACACCCTTTGCAGAGAGGCACCCCAGATCGGAAAGCCTTCCTGCCCAGGAGGACTGGCGCCATCTCCTACCCGCTCCCCAGCTGGCTCCGTGTGCCTGGGCCGAGTGGCACTCGGACTTCTCAGGGACCCACTCGGGACCTGCTACAACAGATTTGCTTTCCAACCGTCATCCCTCCAGATGGCTGGAAGTGAATATAGCACTCAGATAACCACAGAGAAGAAACCATCCTATAATCAGTGGATGCATAAGAAATGTGTGAAAATCAGATTATACCACTTATTTCTCCATTTAGAATTAGTTCCAAAGCCTTTCATTTCCCATAAATGACATAACATGCAAAACAACCATGTTCCACTCAGGCTGCAAGGCCTTCCTGGCCCGTGGATGGCACAGATGATCCAGTAAAAATGCGTGTCATTAGAAAGAAGCAGAGCTCAGGAGGGAAGAGCAGGACAGGGACCTTGTAGGAGCACTGGGTTACAAATGCATCTATTTGGATAAATGAAATACCAAGATGTTATGAGAATCAAATGAACAACAGATGGTTAAGAACTGTTTGTCCCCTCCCCCAAATGAAGTCATTTATGGACACGTCATACAGAAAAATATATCAAGGGAGACAGAACACAGGACCGGAAGTCATCCAAGTCCTTTCTCTTAGTGAAGAAGTTGTCTGAATTCTGCCTTGTCAACAAGGACAGTGCCCTGGGCAGCCTCTCTCTTTGTGAGCTGAGTCATTCCACAGAAACCAGGGCCCAGGAGGATGCCCCGCCCTTGCTACATTTGATTCTCTTCACCTTTCTCTTAAAGAATGCCGCGTTCCCCAAAGGCAAAGACTTGGTGTGCGAAGGAACAGTAATACACACGGGTCTGCCCAAACCTGTGGTTCCCAGTTCAAGCAGTGCAAAGGGCTGGAGGACCCTGTGAGCTGGCTGTGTACCACTGCTGCGGTGGCAGTGATGTCTTAGCAAAGGTGCCTTCCAGCAAACTGGTGTGATCCACGGTCTTGTCACAAAGCCTTTTTTTTTTTTTTGGTGGTACTGGGGATCGAACTCAGGACCCTGCGCTTGCTAGGCAGGCGCTTATTCCACTGAGCTATATCCCCAGCCCCACACAAAGCCTTAAAATAGTTAATCTGCACCTATACCACAGTCCATTCTTAAAGCATGTTATGTACTAATACCAATTTTAAAACCATTTTAATCATAGAAGGAATGCATTAATACATTTATCTTATAGGTGCCAACTAAAGTTGCATTTGATTCTCACCTCAAAACAAACAAGTCCCTAGATATTACCAGCTAGGTGTCTGCTGTGAGTTAGACCTGATTTTCATTTTTTCTATTATTATTATTATTATTTTGTACTGGGAACCAAACTCAGGTCCTTGTGCCTGCTGGGCAGGCTCTGTACCACTGAGCCACATCCCCACCCTTTAGACTTGATCTGTAAAGCTCTCCTCTGTCTGTGTCACACTAGAGACAGAGTTGTTGGTAGCTTCCTGGGCCCAAAGACACTAAGGTCCTGGATGCAGAGCCTGCCCGGCTCTTCTTACAGTGGGTCATCCAGCAGACTGGGTCCCTCCTGATGGGCTGCCACTCCACATGCAGGGCAGAGATGCCACCCACAAAGGTGCAGAAGGCACAGGGAAGGACAGGTGCAGTGGAAGAGCGGGACAGGAGAAGGTGGAGAGCAGCCCCGAAGCTGGAAAGGCCTCCCTGAGCGTAACCTGCACGCCTGACACAGGGGGGGCATGTAAGGAAACTGCTGTCAGAGCACCTTGCACACAGGGCTGAGCAGGGCTGTCCCCGGCTCGCTGTCAGCCCTGGCTGTGTCCCACCCATACTGCGGCCTCAGGAGAGCTCAGTGGCTTCCAAGTGTCTGCTGCCAGACCCAGAGTGGTTCCCAGGTTCATGGGAGCCAGAGCCTTTCCTCTCCTCTGCCTGCCCCAGGGTCTTTCCCCTTCTGCTCTGCTGCTCAAGGTGCAGCTGGTTCCCCACTGCAATGCGTGGTGGTCCCCAGGCTCCATGGAGTGAGTCTGGAGTAGGAGACTCATCAGAGTCCCCTGCAGAAAGAAGCATTTCTTGATTTTCCTTTATCTACTGGCAATTTACAAAGATGCCAGGGACCAGCCACAGCTGCCTCTCAAGGAGGGTCACAGAAGAGCCTTACCCAGAGTGAGGCTGGCTACATGATCTACCCCTTTCAAGTTCTGAAATCTGAACAAAGGACTCCTGATTGCGATATGAAAAGGTACAGGTCTGGGTAAGCCTTGTGAAGAGCAAGTGACACAGGAAGGGCCCCACGTTGGCCTCAGCAGAGGGGCCGCTCAAGCACGGTCAACATTCCCTGAAGCTGCTGTTCTGATCAGCGTGCAGGTCTCTAAGACAAGGGCTCGGAGACTCAGTCTCCACACGTCAAAAACGAGATCACTGTTACAGACCCTGCCTCTTTCCCTCTTACTCCTCAGAGTTAACATTGGGCAAAAATAAGTTAAAAAGAAGCTCTGGGTAGTTATCACATGCTGTATAGATGAACTATTATTCACTAACTATTCCTCATACTTGGACTCCAAACCTATATAAAGTACATAGCATTTGTGGGTCACATTCCAACATAATGGCACTAAAAATAAATTGTCTCAACTGGGTGTGGTGGTGCATGCCTATAATCCCAACTGTCTGAAAGGCTGAGGCAGGAGTATCCCAAGTTCAAACCCAGCCTGGGCAACTGAGTAACTTATTGAAACCCTGTCACACACACAAAAAAAAAACCACAAAATAAAGTAACAAAAGAGGAAACGGAGATGTAGCTTAATGAGAAGGCCTAGGTTCAATTTCCAGTACAGAGAGCGAGAGAAAAAGAGAGAGAGAAAGAAAAAGAATGAAGGAAGGAAGAGGAAGGAAGGAAGGAAGGAAGGAAGGGAAAGAAAGAGAGAGAGCTATATATCCATCCGGCCTGAAACAGAAGGAAATTCTGAACCGCTACAATGTATTGAAGGAGTGTGAGAACTGTCTAGTCGGGTTCCCTCCTGTTGACTTGAGGCTGCCTATGTATATGGTTTGATTAAATTTAAGGAGGGATGACAAAATCCACAAGACCTCCAAGACCCATTAGAATAATACAAGGATATTTTTAATTAAGAAAACAGAATTTTTAGCCAATATTCTGTGTAGCTTTACACAGCAAAAAATGACTCCAATTTCTCCCATCACTTAGACTTGCTCTTAAACATTTGGAAAAGAACATCCATTAATTTTACAATAACCATCCAAGGGCGAAGGTTAAGGGCTGAGGCTGAGACTCGGCAGACCGGAAGTGATCCACAGGCCTACAGTGCCCACTCCGGCGGGACCAGCGTCCCAGGAGGGGTGAAAGCGCCTGCTCACAGCCACAGGGGCTATGCTTTGCACACTCACAAGTGTGACTTGCAGCTGGGGATAAGCACGTTTTAAACAAAAAATGCCTGTCATGTCTAATGTAAAAGTGAAATACGAACAGGATTCATTTCTGCAAAGTCAGTTATTCGCTTACAAGACGTAAAGGGTTCACCCTGAAGCTAGAGAAGAACAGTGTTCACTGCAGTCTGCACTTGTCAGCAAAGACATGCCGCGAGTGAAGTAACGCTCCTGTAGCTCTCTCAGCCGCTCTCCCTCTTCCTCCTCCTCTCCCTCCTCCCCCTCCTCTCCCTCCTCCCCCCTTCCCCCTGTCCTCTCTCACTCCCTTACCTGCTCCTCTCCCCCCTCTGCTTTCCCTCATATTTTCAGCCTCCTTTGATGGTGTTAAAAAGTAAGGAGAAAATAGATCTGTGCAATAAAATGGAAACAGTAACCCTTTTAAAAATTGATGTTCGTTTTCAAAATCCCAGTGTGCATGTAACACCATCCTTAGCTGCTGCATGCAGTGCAGCACAGACACAGACACAGGGGTGTGATGTGTCTCCCGCCTCCTCCATGCCCAGGGCTGCCCTTCACCTGCATGGGAGACGCTGCTGAGCACCACTGCTACTGCCACCACTGTCTTAGCAGAAGGGTCTGTTCCAGATTCCTTTGACTTCTCTGCATGTACTGTGTGTGTGTGTGGGGGGAGGGTATGTATGTGGTATGCACATTCTTAAGAGTATTCTTTAAAGGGAAAAAGTAGCAACCTGGAAAGCTTGGTGTGATATTATTTATGAACCAATACTATACATACACAGTTCCTTATCTAAAAATTCCAGCAGTGATTCAGTGGAAATGACTTTCGTTACCTGCAGGATGACAAAGCAAGCTAGCTGCGACTCCCACGCCTGTGTCACTGACTCTGGAGTGGCTGGCTGACATCATCCTCCGCTAGCAATTCCTCCTCCTCCTCTTCCCCCTCCCTCTCTGATCCAGCCTTTGGCAAAGATGGACTTTGTGTCCTTGTACACTATAGGTCTTGGGTGTTTTGTCACAGTGACTGGAACCTGACTCTTACAGATGGTGTTTTTGATTCTTTCAAATGCTTTAGAGACTAGTGGTGGATGAGAGGCAGGTAAACTCCATGGAGCCTCCCTGGCTTCTCAGCTGCTCTGAGGGAGTCTTGGTCCTTTGTGTGTCAGCTGCATGACGATAAAACCCACGTTCTACAGGCTGACGCGCTTCCCGGGACACACTCCAGGAACACACTGCTCTTGTCAGAGGAGGTGGTTGCCCCTGGGAAGCCTCTGGAGGCGCCCTGTCATGACCCCTCCCCCTCAGGATCCCACTGGCGGCCTTGAGCCTGGAGGTCACCAACCTGCCAGCCTTGTAGCTTGCACTGCTGGAGAACGAGCCGGCATCTCTGCTCTGCAGATGGCTCCTTCTTCTCGCCTGGGAGGGTCTCGGCCAAGGGTTTGTATCTGTAAAAACAGTAGCGACAAGGGTGAGTTATCGCATTTGATGAGCAGGTGAACGCAGTCCACAGGGAGGTCCCATTCTCAGAATGTTCTCCTTTTACCCCAGGGACTCCTGAGACCCCATTTACTGGCCAACTGTGGAAGGACTGTACCTTTGATGTGTAGGCAACTTCAAAAATAACTCATCTATGTTTTAGCCCTTTATGTTTAGTGCTGTCATGAAGGAATGCAAATCATTTATTCAAAGAACATTCCAAGGGAATAAACATTAATCTGTTACCTGTCAGCTACACATTTGGTTTGCTCTTTAAAAATATACCTTTTTAAGAAACTCAAGCATCTTTTATTACCTCCTGAAAGTGAATTTAGACACTGTTAGGGTCCCTAACAAAGGACTGTCAAAATATCTATAAGTTTTTTTAAAATGAGAGATAGGATAGCATCGTCATATTTTAGGTACTGAATATTTTAAATGTTCTTAAGGACATCTTTAGTTTAGAAAGAACCTCTGACTAATGACCTTCCACTCCCTAACTGAGATTCACAGCCACATAATAGTTCCCTACAGATTTTCAAAATACTTTGAAAAATGCTTTTGCTATTTTATTTATTTATTTCATTGGCCCATGTCTGCAGTACTTGGAGCTTACACTTCCTCGTGGAATTCGTGCACATCCATAAACACCTTAATTCCCTTCGCACTCCCTTTCCTCCTCTTCTGTCCCCTTCCACCTCTCAATCCCCTTCCCATTTTATAAAGATGTCTCTCCATACTTTTATTACCCATCTTTTACTCTTTATTTACAATTTGAGTAACTTATATAAAAGCGGCCATGTGATATTTCACCTTGTGTGTCTGGTTTATTTCTCTTAACATGGTCTCCATTAAAAAATGACTCCAGTTTATCCTTCTTCATGGCAGGGTAGTACTCCATGGTGTGTAAACACCACCCTTTCTTTATCCATTCACCTTCTGACAGACACAGGCAGCTTCTAAGATTCACTTATCATGAGCTGTGCTGCTCTACACATGGATGTGTGTAGATCATTGTAATGCAAGGTCTTTAACCTTCCAGGAAGATGCTTGGCAGAGGGATAGCAGGTTGAAAGGCATTTGTAGTTTTAGGTTTTGAGGATCTCCACACTGATTTCCACAGCATCATGCTAGTCTGTGTTCCCACCTCACCTGTTGTAGATAGGGACAAGAATGTGACTCCTTACATGGTCAGCTGACCTGGCCATCAGCATGGCATGAATAGGAAGGGGCCTCAGGTACACTGGGCGGCTACAGCGGTGCATGGGTGTGGGCCGGAGCTGGGCAGGGTGCCTAGGCTGTGGGTGTGGCCCTCCTAGGAGGCACTGGCAAGACCTCAGGGTGCTGCCTCTTGCGGCAGTGTGGCTGCCTGGGTGATGATCCTCAGTCTGGCTCCTCCTGGGGCAGGCAGGGACAAGTGAGGAGGCTGTACACACACTTGTGATGGGAAGGAACTGGCATGCGGAGCTGGACTGAGCCTTCAGCACCCAACTGTGCAACACATGTGCTCGGAGGCCCTTGGCCAGTCACCCAGAAGCAGTTTTCCACCTGGAATGGGGGTGAGGGTCATTCAGGGCCGGCACTGCCTCTGTATGTCCCTCTGGGTGAGAATCAACTCTACTCTGAAGCAGATCTGTCCTTCACATGGCTCGTGCCACGTGCAGAGTCCATGGTGTCTGTGAGATTTGCCTTTGCAGGGAGCAAGTGAAAGAAGTAAATGACATCACAGGAAGCCATGGAACAGGAAGTGGGGAGGAGATAGGAAACAATGGTCTTTTTCCCTGGATGAGGGCAAAGGGCCTTCAGTGTCACACCACAGACCCCTCATAGATGTAAGAAGCCTTCATGACCATATCCCCTGGACAGAGCGTTTGAAGGGCTTTGAAGTCATCTGTCCCAGGAGAGAGATGGTGATGAGTTCACTTTTGCCTCCCTGAAAAATCAGCACCTCTGGACTGTCTGGAAGTAGGAGCTTTGCAGAGCAATCAAGTTAACATGAGATTTCCAATGTAGCTTTAAGTCAACATAATCCAAGTCCATAAAAGGAGATTGGAAGTGAGACACCAGCATAACACTGGGTAGTGGTGGCTGAGTGAGGAAGGCACACTGAAAACAGAGGGCCCCCAGGGCTGGAATGCAGCCAGGCAGGCCTGGACTCCAAGTCTTGGGCGGGGTGGCCCTGCTGGCTCTTCAAGTTTGGACTTCCGGCCTCCTGCAACATGAGTGTGTGAATTTCCACGTGTCTGGGCTACTTGTGTATGGTGCTGCGACAGCAGCTCTGAAAAACACAGGGGAGGAAAGAGTGGCCAAGATGGAGTCTGAACCTGGATGGTCTCCTGCGGACACTGTCTTTCTGTCGCCTATGCTGAGTCCAGGGAGAACCATCCAGCCTGGGCCTGACTTGCTCTGGGAAAGACACCAACCATGTAAAGGCAGAAGGAAAATCCCACCATCCCAGCCATCTTAGTAGCATGCAGAGGGGCAGAGGGACCCTGCTCGGCAGGTCTCAGGGTGAGCACGGCTCTGTGGCAGTGAGCACAGGTCATGCCAAGGTGTTCCCTCATCATGCCTGAGGGAAGACTGAGACATCTGCCACCTCGCCTGAGTCACATGATGCAACAAAATCACTCAAGTTATCTCTTTATTCTCTCCAACAATTGTCTCTTTTCAGAACTTTGTTAATTATCATCAAAATTTAATTGATGTAATTCCAGCATGTGAGCGTAGAGTGAATAAGTCAGAAGGAAAATCTTGCTCTTTGGTGCTTTTTTCTTCCTCATTTTGTATTGTTCTTTTGACACTTAAAATGGTGTAATTCTAACATTTCAACTGACAAGACAAAAACATCATCTTAGGCAGGGCTGAGATACTGTGTTTAGGGTGATATTAAAAGTCATGTCTTTGGGATGTCAGTGTCACCTGCAAGGTGGCATCTCCACTGTAGAAGGGCCCAATCTCACTGTGTCACCACTGAGACAAGGCTTCGGGGACTTCACCCTGAGCTACTTCTTGGTCCCTGCAGATCCTGCTGGGCTCCATATGGGGGAGAGCCCCCGCAAGTGTGAGCAGGAAGCCTCAGCACCCTCCATTTTGTGCTTACTGTTTCGATGTGCTTTGGGGTGGAGGCCATGACCATGTGGTGCCCTCTGTCTTGAACTGGGGCCCAGGGGCCCCTCTTTCAGGCTTGGTCAATGCAGTGGTGTTGACTGAGCACAAACAGCATGCTGGGACCTTTGGGTGCTAGAATGTAGAAGGGCAGAGATCAGACCCAGTCCTGGGGCTCTATCAGGAGAGAGAATGAAACAGGAAGGAAGAAGGAGGGAAGGAAGTGGAAGGGGGAAAGTATTGGAGGAAGAAGGAAGGGTGCTGGATGTGGTGACAAAGGTGGGCAGAAGCTTGTGCTATGAAGAGGGACCTGCCCCTCAGGGAACACTGGAAGGCCAGCATGCCAGGGGAAGCAGGAGTGAGTGGACGGGCATAGGAGAGGAGTTCCCAGGTAGACCTGCAGGGAAGGAATACCTGAGGCCTGGGTCTCAGGGGCTGCAGAAGAGTCCCCCCTCCCATATCCAGTGTCTGAGAGCATGGGTGAAGCTGCTGGCAGAGGTGGGCTGCAGAGGACATGGCACAGCGGATCAGCTGAGCCCTGCCTGCCACCTGGGGGAGAAGCCCTGGGCCAGGGCAGTGGCCACACAGGTGGCTCTGCACACAGGAGGTGTGACAGAGGATTACAGTGAATACTGACATTAAAAGCACTATCACAGTCAAAGACACAGGGCCATGAATCCTTGCAAAATCCTCCCCTCACTTGAAACACTCATCCCATCAACCTGGCCACTTCCTGCAGCAGCTCTGGAGTCCTCTCTCCTGAGTGTCTTTAGCTGTGCTGTCCTGCCTGCCTTGATTTCTTGAATTCAATTAAAACTGTTTCCCTTTCATGGTCATTTTGACTTTGGGGAAGAGCCAAAAGTTGCACAGAGCCAGATCCAGTGGACAAGGTGGATGAGAACACAGAATCAGATTCGTACAAAGTGACTTTCCTTTGGCTGGCGCTCGGCAGTAGTATTCACTGGGGTTTTGATCACACCTCATAAAGACACCCAAGAAAGAAGACTCCAGAGCTTCTGCAGAAAGTGGGAAGAATGGGGTGAGTGTGCTCAGTGTAGCATGGGGAGTGTTGAGGTGCTTCCGTGTGTCTTTCATTGCGATAGCTTTTGTGAATCTCTTCCGATCACTCCCATCCTCACGAAGACCCCTTCAAGGGCAGCGGAATGTGGAGGGAAGAGCAGGTGAGGCTGAGCATCAGGTATGTGGTGTCGGCATACTGGGGTGCGGTAGCTGGGAAGACAGTTTTCCTGCCAGGCTGATGCAATGGCAACAGCAGGGCAGCCATGCAGCTGAGAGCTGGAACAGGGGCCCTCTGAGGATGCTAGAGGAGGTGCGGACCTCAGATCCCCAGTACCCCAGTACCCTGGAGCCACAGTGCTGACCCCCAGGTTGCCAGGCACTAATGATCACCACCCTGGTCTTGCAAGCCTGAATTGGGCAGCAGTGAGACTCAGGAGACTGTGTCTGTCCAACCCTGGTGCCCAGGATGCCTGTTGGTGTGGGGAGGCTCTGAGAGCCCCTCATCTGTGACTTCACCCCTGCCACCTCCAGTCCCCTCACCCCTCTTCTGTCTCCATCCTGAGCTGCTAGCATGTGGTGGGCGCAGGTTCAAAGTTTCCAGCCACCTCCTGTGCACTGGTCCAATGTGTTTGCTGTACATCATGGACTGAAAAATGAAATGCTCCTGAGTCCACACATACCCTGCATCACGAGGAGTGCTGAGGGACAGCAGAAACCAGGGTATCTCACACAACACCAGGAGAAAGAGCCTTCCTGCGCCGTGCACAGTCAGAGTTCTCTGGAAGGGGAGAAGTGGAGAAAAGCCGCCTGCAGGTGAGGGGGCCTGAGTGGGAGCTGGGGAAAGTGAAGGCTGAGCGCATTTCTCTGAAAGTCACTGCCTCCTAGTTCAAAAGAGAACCCTGGCTCTTATTTCGTGGCCCTGGGGACAAAACAGAGCTGAAGCAGACCATAGACTTCATGATAAACATGACAATGTTTAACTGGATCCTTTAAGAAGACAGCAAGGACGTGGTAGAGTCATTTTTTAGGAAAATGCAAGGATGCAAATTGAGCTATTCTCTTTTAACCTCAGATAGCTCTTCTGAATTTGTTTCTGTTGCTGATTATACATTTGTCACCACATTCTCAAAGTAAATTCTGTTGTTCTGACGTCCTGAAATCCCTGAAAATTTTAATTCTCTCAGTTGACATTTATTGAGCACCTACTGTATGCATAAGAGACTCTGTCTAGCTCCCCACCGCAGAGTGTGAGGTCACTTTCCTAGTTCACTGCCCAGCCCACTACTGTGTCTCAGAAAAGGTGTGGCTTTCTTGTTACAAGAGCTTATGACATTCACCTTATTGTGGACATACAGCACTTTAAATACATCATGATGAACCTTGAAATAATGTTTCAAGGAAATCAGTTTCCCTCTCGCGCCCCAGGAACAGATGAGCTGATGGATGGAAACAGAAAAATGGAGAGGAAGGGAAGTCTCAGGGCTCCTCGTTGGAGGCCTGGCTGAGAGGGGGCATGGCCCTGGGGAGGGAGATGCGGGAAGTGCTAGCGGGCAGCTGCAGCAGGCACAGTGTGCACTGGGGTCTGCAGTGCGGACCACTTGTGGGCTACAGCACATTCACACAGGGATCTGTAGTGGGCGCGGGATTGGGGATGCGGAGTCCGCGACAGTGCCACAGACGTGGGCAAATGCACTGGTGGTGGCATCAAGATCCTGCCCATGGGAACGAGCCCGGCCCGGTGCTCATGACAGACAAAAGCCCGACAGCTTGAGGGCGAGATGGCATCAGTGAAGGTGGTCTGGATGTTTCATTTTGCACAATCAGGAGAAAAAAATCCTGGGCAGCAGCTGCGGGTCCTACATTGTATGTTCTTATTCTTGTGTGTTTCCATTTCAGGACGAGGAGCTTCTTTGGGAACCACTTCTGTGTGGTGGGTTCCCAGGGACAGAGCTTGGTGTGGGTGCCAGGGATACCAAATGTGGCTGCCTGGCCAGGGATGATGGGGGACGTGTTCTGCTCACTCTGGGGACACGTCTGGACTGCTGGTTCTGTGTGTCCTTTCCCTATGCAGCAGGGTGCAGAAGGGGATGTTCTAGCTCAATCTCAGAACGCAGAGGCTGAGCTGCAGGCTGTGTGCAGTTGCCTAGCAACAGGGCTGACGCACATCATGGAGACAGGAAAAGGACGAAGGAAAAGGAGCCCAAACCGGCTGGGGAAAGACAAAATCTCCCTCCATGTGGAGGGTGGGGTCTGCTCAGAAGGAGGGAAGAGGCAGAGCATTTGCAAGACTTCTTTTTATGGAAAGCGATGTGAAACAGAGACAAAGCTGTCAGAAATCACCCTGTTGACACGCAGGCCCACGGTGTTCTCTCCTGAGCATGTTCTGTCCCTGGTACCATGAGTTCTGCTGCTAAACACCTCCCACCTCTGCAAATGCAGGTGAGGCTGGGCTCCCAGGGTGCTGTGCTATGGGGGGGGTCTCTGAGCCCCGCAACACGGCAGGGAGCGCAGTGCTCAGACCATCTGGGTGCCTATAAATGCACAGGAAGGACGAGCTGTGAGGCTTTAGAGCCTTCTGGAATGTCTGGGGCTAGAGCTGGGGCTTGAGCTGATGTTCATTTTCCAAAGAGGCTCAGGGATTCTCATGTGGTCCACGCTGGATGCTGTCCTGGGAAGAGGAAGCCTCTGCCATGTTACTCTGAGAGCCACAGGGCACTGCCAATGCTGAGGGTTAGAATGCCCAGACCCTGTCCCCATCCCACTGGGGGAGCAGCGTCATGGTTTGTGTCTGCGTGGCTCCCCAAATCCTCATGCAGTCATGGGGCGGATAGTCTGCATATGTAAGGAATAAGAAGGGACTGCTGGGACAGGAAGGGACTGCCCGCCTGTTCTCCTCCCCTTTTATTCTTGTTGCATTTGCTACCTTCTGCTGCCATGAACTTTTGCCCTCTGCCATGTGCCACTCTGCCTTGGAGCCAGCCAAGCGTAGATTCAAACCTCCACAAACTGTGAGCTAAATAAACCTTTCCTTCCTTAATTCAGGGCATCAGGTATTTTGTCTCAGCAACAAAAGAAAAGTAACCAAGACAAGCAGGTAGTGTTTTCCTGCCAAGGCCTGGGTGCCACACACGGTCATGAAGGGCTTTCTGTGGTGTTGCTGGGTCAGCAGTCCTAGAAGCAGGTCCTTTGTGACTCCATGGTGCGCACAAACCAATGCCAGAAGGCCAGGCGCTACCCCTAGGGGGTCTGTTTACCTGTGGGGCTCTGAACAGAATGCCATAGAGGCCCTGTGGCCAGAGGCCAACAAGGGAAGGGCCACCCCCTGACATCACCTGCAGCCGCAGCCCATTCTGCAGGCTCTGGGAGACTGGCGTGGGGAGGTCCCAAATGCTGTATGAGCTGCTCTGGAGTTGACAAAGGGATAGGAAGAAGGCAGGGAATGGCAGAGGAGACACAGATGTCCAGGCGTAGGACAGATTGCTTCCCATCATGCCTGAGTCCTCACAACACGCCCCCCCCCAGTGACGTCTGAGAGGCTGCGTGAGAACTTTAAAGCGCAGTTTGTGGTGAAGCTGGCTTCTTAATCCAGCTGTAGGGCTCTGAGTCAGCGGTGGCCTCTGCTTGCTTGACATGGACCTGGGGTAAAAACTGCACCTGCCCTTGTCATCTTCGTGCTTGAAAAATAAAGGCAGAAGAGAGGCGCAGCAAGAGGGGCGGGGCCACCCAGGAGGAGGAGGGCGGGCGGCCCCGCCCCAGCCCGGAAACATCAGGCCTTCTAGACTGCGCTCCTGCATTCCAGAGCTCATCAGTCGCCAGCCCCGCTACTGCCTTTATGGCTGTCCTTGTTGTCACTATGATTTTAGCGTCACCATGGCTGCTGGGTACTGTTGTGTTACAGCTCAGCTTGGCTCTGGTGATACTGATGCAGAAACCCAGAGGAGGCGGAAGGCCAGCGTAGAGTTAGAAGAGGAACTCTTTTTGGGAGTCACGGCAGGGCCGGCCAAGGGACCCAGGCAGGTCATCATCATCACCTAGGAAGGACTCAGCCTCTTCTGCTTTGTGAGGGAGGGCACAGGAAACACCAACAGCCTCGCCGTGGCTGGGTCCACCATCCATCCACCTCTACCTGGCCCCCATGTTCCAGACCCAAAGATGGCGCCTTCATCCTATGGTATTCACCTTGTACAACGTGTAGTTAAGCCAGGGGTCTCTCATCTTGCACAATATGGGAGTTGAATAATGAAAAAGAATGATAAATTGAACTTCAGCCCCTGGAGTTCGGTGATAGCAGTATGCAGATAATACATGGGCTCAGAGGCCCTGCTGAGGATGTACAAAATGGTGTTCTGAGGTCTCTTCCTCATAGCTGGTCCCACAGCTTCATTGGGCAGCACAACAACGTTCTATTCAGTCAGCAAGGGGGTGAAAGTGAAGCTAAGTTAGGAATGTCTCAGCATGAAGTACAGCGTGCCATTTCCCAAGCAGCCTGTGATGGGCGGTCCGGCCAGGTTACACTTGCTTTGGATACATCCCTAGGGTATTTTCCACCATCCCTGCACTCACAGTGTTCCAGAGCCCTGGGCCATGGGTAGAATTTAAATGCATCCCTGGGCACTGAGTCAGTGACAGAGCTGAGATAACGGTCCCCACACAGGAACTGATCTTGCTGCCTCTGAGTCAGCCCAGAACCAGGGATGCTGAGAAAAGCCAGTTCCCTACACTCAAACAATGGGTACTGCTTCCCCATTCTCCAAGCATTTCACGATTTACTGGCTATGCCACAGCTCGTATTTATCAGGTACAAGAACAGCTTGTTTTTAGCATCACTGAAAAGAACAGATGTGCATTTGTTGTTCAAGCCTGAATAAGAGACCTCTTAAAGCTGTGTAATTTAGGTAAAGTTATCCCGCTCATATAGCGATGTGCTCCTACATCAAGCATTCACCAGGCCACTCTGACCCCGTCTCCCGCAGGAACAGGAAGTGGAGCAGGGAGACATATTTATCAGAGACGTTTGTCACCCTGGTCCTGCCTCCCCCCGCTGTGGAGAGCACGCTGTTCTGGAAATGGCTAAAAGCTGTGTGGAATCGGTAGCCACTGGACTAATTGTGTCATTTACAAACGTGTGAGCCTATTTCAAGAGTAAATCGAGGTGCAAGCCACCGGATGATGCTCTGGTTTACACCATCGCTGCTATGCAACTGGGGAGCCAATCGTTAAGAAGTTCGGGATGAGATTACAATTTTTTGCAAAGCTGCACTTTCTTTGAACAACCACGTTTCAAAGTGTGGGACTGGGTGATGAACTAAAGGATATTCATTCATTTCAGAAAGTATTAACTTTAAAATACAGCAAGCAAATGCTTACAAAGGCAAAAGCAGTAGCACACTGAAGTATTAAACATTAGTGGCAGTGAATTTTAATGTCAGCTTACTGCGGCACCACACTGTACAAGAAATTCAGTAGATGTGCCCATCTTAAGGACATATCATCATGATACATTTAATATAAAAGGTGGAATTCTCATTTTCCCCACAAGGCACTGTAAAGACTGAGGTTATATTTGTTACAGTATAACAAAGATGCTTGTGCAATAATTAGACACAGTTAGCCACATTAAGAATTGGAATCCAGGATACTTACATTTTGAAGTCCAATCATCTGTGCACCTAACTGTCATATTGAATCTTGATTACTTCTTTTCACTATTTGTACATATTGAATAGCTAGGTCAAAAGTCAGAAAAGCCAATATTTGGGATGTCTTGGGAATTTAAATATGCTGCCACTCATTGGTAGGCACTGATGTCTGTACTGTAATAAAAGTCTTGATTTTAAAAATGCTTGATGAGAATTGGCAGTAATAGGGCCTACAGGAATTAATACTATATAAAATGTTGTCTTTTAACGTTTATTAACATAGCACGTGTTTTTGACACACTGCACCTCTAAAAGCTGGGGTCCCGTTTATTGCTTCTACTTCTATATTACTTCTTTTAATACTTACCCATCAGAACTAACAGGCACATAACACTGCAGATACCAGGCACCACAGTGAATAAGAAATATCCTAGAGCCACATACTGTGGGCCCCAACAGACCTCTCCTCCTTCCCCTTGTGGGCATCGGGAATTTTGCTCAACAGTAGGAAGGTAGTTGAGACACTTCTCATAGAATGTAGCACATTGTCCAATTGATCCTCTGGTAATTAATGAACTATGTATCTTTGATTGCTTTTGAGTAGGTTATCCATAGCTCTTTTGTATAAACTAGAAAACTAATAACACTGCAAATAATCACTGTCCAAAGCAATGCAAATGATCTTTGTCTAGGATGGCACAAATAAATTTTGTCAGAGAGAATAAAAAATCTTTATAAATAAAATTTTCTACTGAACTGGCTTAAATATCTTAACTGTTTCCTCTTTACCTAAGGAGCTCAATACAACCTTAAGCATGCATTCATGACTGCGTTCTGTCAGGGTCCTGATTTTGTCTTGCTGAAGGTTACACTGTAGCAAACTATAACGTGGTCAGCAAGGGAAGGGTGGGCATTCTCTCAGCACTCAGACTGTGTCATCTCTTTGCTGCACGATGCTCTGCAATCTTTATGTCTCGCTTCTCTTCTCATACACACTACTTCATCAAAACATCCCAGGTCAAGAGAGCTAACAACACTTTACAACAGAAGCTAATAACTACATTTCGGGGTCTCCTGTCACATATTTTTGTTCCCAGATAACTTGACCTTTCTGTAGCTTATAAAACCACTTACTGCTCCTTCACTGAAAGCTTTCCCCTTGGTCCCCTGGTTACCTGTGCCCCTACCAGCCTCACAAGCTCCTGGCTCCCTCCTGCATATACTGCCTTCACCCTCCTACCAAAGGTCTCTGCTCTTGCTTCCTCTCACTCCTGGAATATCTCTCCTCGGCGATCTCAGATACATTCGCAGATGAAGCTGTCATCCATAAACACAAGACTTAATGCTATGTGTGCAGCACACAATCACATTCTCCACCTTCACACAGCTATGCTGGACTCCTCCCCGGGCAGCACAACTTGGATCTCCCCAGCATGCTGCAAGGACACCCCACACCGCCTAGCCCTTCACCCTCCTCCAGGGGTGTGCATTCTGCCCACCACCTTCCCTGGAACCCACAGGTCTGTCCAGGATGGTTCATCACCACGCTTTGGTCATCTGATACTCTAGTAATCTCTATGCCTAGGTCCTTTGCTTCATCTCAACCAAATGCTCTTCTGAGAGCCTCAAGCTCCTCTCTCCTGAAGACTAGAATCAACAGTGTCCTTGGCACATCTGCCTTAGCAAATTTTCACGTATTTTGTGGGAACCCCCAGGGGCTCTAGGCCTTTAGCCGAGTTCGGATTGCTGAGCACAGCTGGACCTTGCTCCTGCTGAGCACATCCCTGATCAACAGCACCTAGCTCTGCTGCCCAGTGGAGATCCGTGGGGTTCTCACTCTGCTCACTCCTGCGCCTTTGTATGTGACTGTACAGCACCACTGCCAGATTTCTCTTCTGAGCGGCTTTATGTGAATTTGAGGACAACACAATATCACACGGTCCAGGACATCTTTGCCCCGCAGACACACCAGGCTGTTCCCCATGCTCCTTTTCCCCATGCCCCTCCAGTTCAAGTAGGCATGCTGAAAATATCACAGAGTACCAAGTTAGTAAGGAAGGAAAAATTAGAATTGTCCTATGTCCCAGTGATCCCAGTACTGAGTGTATAATGTATACACAGGAAATAAAATCAGTATGTTGAAGAGATAGTGAACCCCTATGGTGCTGCAGACAAGAAACAGAAACCACCTAAGCATCTATCAATGGATGCATGGATGAAATACAGTAACTGTACACAGCGAATTCAACCTTTCAGAAGAATGAAATGCTGTCATTCCCACCAGCATGGATACCCAGAGGACGCTACGTGAAGGGAAATGAGCCAGGCACTGAAAGGTAAATACAGTATGTCTCATTTACATGTGGAAACTAAAAAAGTCAAACTCATAGAAGCAGAGAATAGAGCAGCACTTAGCAGAGCCAGTGGTGTGGGGGCTGGAGTTGGACAAGAAGGAGAAATTTTCAAATAGGAGAAATAGGTTCACAAGGTCTGGTGCGCACCACGGTGATCCGTTAACTCCTAGCTCTAGGGCAGTCAAAGCATGTTGTACTGTATCGGGAGCCTAAACACTCTTGGGGAGGAACTTGGGTGGAGAGACAGAATGTTCAGAATTTTGTGCACAGCTTTTGTGTATAAAGATGTATTTTTTGACCATTTGGTAATTGAAGCCCCCAACCCGTACTTCTCTAAGAATAAGTTGAAAGTCATGAGCTTCCTGGACAATTCCTAGTAGGCTTAATTTGAACTTAATTAAAATCCATGCACATTCAAACAAATATAGTATTCGCCCCCACTTCCTATCCAAACCTCACGTCTAGCATCATCATGTTATAAAATACCAGCTGCTCTGTGTTAATTTTATCCAGAGATATAAATCTGTTTAGGAAAAGTTGGTATACATAATCTGAATAATCAAAACCGAAAAGTGCACCATTACCCACACTAGCAAAAGTTACCTTAAAACGCAAATGTTCAAACAACACCATTACTCTAGGAAGGCTTCTCCTCCAAGAATAGATTGCAGGCGCTTACACATTAGCCCACGAAAAATTTAATGGGTGAAACGCCCATGTAGTAGGAAATAAATACCACCAAGAAGGAGCGGTGGTGACTGGCCTGGCTCTCTATTCTCACTGGCAAACTAAACGACAGATGTGAAGCGATGGTTCTCAGGACCCTGGGAACCGGAAGAAAGGACCTTGAGAGACAGACAACAGGTCAACCCTAACCTTGCTTGCTTCATGGGCGCTTGTCCAGGGCTCAGCGCAGCCAGAGGGAGCCAGGGAGACCTCGTGACCTCCCTGAGCTGCAAAGACGGGGCTATGAGCTGCGGGGTGCCAAGGAAGCTAGTTTCCAGGACAGAGAACCAGAGAGAAGAGAGGGCTACAGAGATCACGGAGACCCTCAGAAACACGTTGTGCCTGGAGCTGAGTGTACACAGATAAACAGCACACAAATAAACCGCCTAATTCCCAGAGAAGTGTCGTCTGCATGCACTAGAGGGCGCCACCTCCAGGGCCAAGACCAGGAGTAGGCTATCCCTATTTGCCAGAGAGCAAGCGACCTAATGTATGCCTACTACGTAGAAAGCTCAGTCATCTTGCATTTGTAGTATGAGGTAATTAATCCCAGTGGAAAATTACTCTGGTTCCATCAACAGTCAAACATACAGCATTTATAGTAATACAAAAACATTTCCACCTTGAAAAAATCCCCACAATGTCTGATAGGCAATAAAAAATTAACAGATGTACAAGGACGCAGAAAAATACCATCTATAATAGAAAGATAATCAACACTGACTGAAAAGCAACACAAATGATGAAATTATTAGGTAATAGATAGATGGAGAGAAATAAAGACATGAAGAAATTGTAAAAGAGCCCAGTTGAACTTGCAGAAATGACAACTATATAATAATGGAAACAACAACTAAAACAGAACAGGACAGACCCAAGATTAGACTGTGCAGAAGAAATGACTAATTTCTTCAACAACAACAGTAGAAACTACCCAAAGTGAGCAAAGGGAAACAGACAAAAATTCTAAAGATTAATGAACAGACACTGGGTAACATATGGGGCAACTTCCGGCGTTTGTGACAAGCGACCCTGTAACTTCCAAAGGAGAAATGGTAGCATGGAGGAAAGAGAAAGTATTACGGTTTACATTTTTTTAAAGTTGAGGAAGCTGTGAATGCAGAGGAAGTTGATGAAGCCAAGGAAAAGGGACGCGAAGGGCACTGCCTCAAAGCACAGATTACTCAAAAGTTGTAAAAAATAAAAGGAGAAACATTTTAGATGTACAGAACTAATAGGCACATTGTGTACAGAAGAGCAAAGTTAAGGATGACCGTCAATTTCTACTTGGAAAAGTACAAGACAGAAGAGCAATGCCTTAAAAATACTAAAAGAAAATGATTTCGACCTTAATTGTGTCACAGAAATGTCTCTCAGAACAACAGCAAGAGTGACCCCAACGCAAACAGGGACCTGAGGCTGTGACGAGCACACATAGGCTCCCGGACCATGCAGACCCACCACTCTCACAGGGGCCGTGTGGGGCATGAGGTCTACAGGAAATCTCTCTATCACGTAGCTTGGTTTTGCTAGGAACCTGTAGCTACTCTAAACCACAGCCTATACAGACAAGTAAAGTGAGGAAAAGGTAAACAAATGACGTGAACTGCATGAGATGCATGCATCTGCAGCTTAGAGGTGAGTGTATGAGATTATCTGGAAAAACTGTGACAATTATTTTGCTCCTACATCTTCTCTTCCTGTCCAGCCCAAAGTCCGGGCCTCCACACCCTCCTCTCCACTCAGCCCCCCTCTGCTGGTCTCCGCAGGTGTCACAGGATGACCAAAGGAGGAAACAGCCTCGGGATCCGCCCTCTGGGACCAGCACTGCGCTGCCCAGTGAAAGCTTCCACCCCCAAGCGCGAGGCAGCCATGCGCTTTCTGCCATGGGACTGAGGAGCAAGCAGGGCACTGAGGAAGAATGGCTCCCCACACACGTGGAGTGTGGGGCTTCCCACACCAGCCAAAGGCCTGTGGCACAGACTTCTCCAGGAGTGTTTCCAGTTGCACAGATGCCCCTTTTGGAGATTGCAGCCACCAGGGACTTGGTGCACAGGACACTGGGGGGAGACGGCAAACTTGCCAACAGCTCTGTGCTGTTTAACCGAAATGAGGGAAATTTACCCTAAATCACTGTACTGGAACAAATCAAAGACTTTATGCTGCAAAGCTAAACTTCACCTTAAAAAGTGGAAAAAGCAGAACTACAAAAACTAGAGGAAAGGAAATAATAACATGAACTCAATTATTTTGATGAAAACACTTGTTCAAACAAAGAATAAGGGAGATAGCATCAAAAACTGTTTCTTTTTCTTTTTTTTTTTTTTTTCCTTTTTAGTCTTTTTGAGACAGGGTCTCACTATGCAGTTCAGGTTGGCCTTGAGCTCACTTTGTAGCTGAGGCTGGCCTCAAACTCCCAGTGATCCTCCTGCCTCAGCCTCCTGAGTGCTAGGATCATAGGTGTCCACCACCATGCCCAGTTTAAAACTCTTTCCTTGGATAAATACACTGATAAAAACTCTTAGCAGTTCTGTCAAAGAGAAGAAGACAGAAAACACAGTGACTAGTATCAGGAGTTAAAGACAGGATGTCACTACCCATCTACAGACATCTACAGGGTTATAAGAGACCATTCCAGACAGTTCAAGGAAATAGACCAGCTCCTTAAAATCCATACCCTTCAACACAGCCAAGATGAAATAGACATGCTAAAAATCCCTAGAGCTCCTGAATAAATTGAACTCATATCTTAATCCCTCCCCAAAGGACATCTCTATAGTGGGTTGGTTTCACTTGCAAATTCTACCAATCATTTAAGGTCAGGATATAACTCAGGGGCAGGGCACTTGCCTGGCAAGTGTGAGGTCCTGAGTTCAATAGTTGGTACAAAAAAACCATGGAAGAGTTAACGCTAGTTCTACACAATCATTTCCATAATATAGAAGACAGGATGCCATCCTGGAGGAGATATTTGCTAATTAGATGACTAATGCATATGTGCCTTAAAAATATCTAAAGCACTCCAACCAACACAGTGCAGTGTTAGGTGAGACATCTAAAGAAAAGCTCACCATAGAAGGTATTGGGGTAGGGGGTGAGACCATGGTCAGACGGGCAGTATCATGAGTGATTAGGAAAATGCAACATGAGCCATGAGGCACAGAGGACTGACATCATGCACTGAAGTCTTGAAGCCCTTGCTTCATGTGTGCGTGGTGATTAAGGCACTGATGTTGGTCTTCACAGTGGACTGTGCTGGACATAGAAATGGATTTTCCTATATATATATATATATATATATATATATATATATATACCTGCCCCCAAATACAGTACAGGACCAGCAGATCTTTTAGCAGTCTGTGTAGTGACTGTTTTTTAAAAGTCTCTTTCTGGTAATTCTATAGAGTCAAACGAGATGAAATATAGGTCAACATTAATGAGAAATGTGTAGGTGTCATTAGCTTTCTTTTTTATTGTACAGTAAAATCATCATGACTTTATTTACTCTCATGTGTAAGTGACTGCTTTCATGTCCCAGCCTTCTGGAGAACGAGACAAGTTCCTTCAAAATAGACAGCTCATGAGTCTGATGAATGTCACACTTGACATTCTTGTTTCAACTGGGACTCTCATTTTACTGCCTTGCTTACTGGAGCAGGAGGACAGTCACACTGCCCTGCCTGTAGCATTCACTGTGGAGCCTGCTCACACCCTTGCCAGAATTTTCTTGTTCCCTCCTTCACTATCTACTTTGCTGACTCAGTCTAATAGCATTCATCCTTCTGTATTACCATTTTAAATATACTGGAGCTTTCCTCATGACTTAAGTTATCCAGTTTTGGACAGACATGGACTGAGTAGTAGAGGTATAGTTTACATAAAAAGTGTCCTCCCAAAGACCAATGCATTCAGAATTGGGACTTTGGAAAGGTGACTGGGCCATGGGGCACCATGCTCATCAGCGGATTAATCGATGAGGTCTTGGCTGAATGTGCTATAAGAGGAGAGACCTCTGGGGGCGTCACCTGGGGGCGAGACGATTTCCACTCTTACTTCCTTCCACCATGCTGTTTCTTCCTTGGAGCCAGAAACCATGGACTGAGCCCTCTGAAAACTGTGTGTTATAAAAAAGAAAAAGAACCCTTCTACATTTTTAGGGTTGTGACCCATGCAACCACTACAGAAATCACCATAGTGATTCTTCCAAACACTGAAAACAGAAATTTGCGGCCGCAGCTATTCCCTTTTCGGGAATCTGCCTGAAAGCATTAGAAGCCTCATATTACAGTGCACATGACTGTGTTTGTAGCAGCACAACTCATAATAGCTAAATCTTGGAAGTCATCTTGATGTCCATCAACAGATGACTGGATAAAGAAAGTGTGATGTTTACACACAATGATCCACTACTCAGCCATAAAAGATAAATCTGAGTCACTTATAGGAAAAAAAAGACACCTAAGACCACAAGGTTAAGTGAAATAAATCAAGACACAGAAGGTGAAATACTACCTAGCTTCTCTAATATGAGAAATCCGATGTAGAAGTAATTTAAAGAGCAAAAAATGATAGGTTGTAGGAACACAGTTAGACCTTTTGCCACTAAGCAGGGCTCCCAGGACCGAGGGGGTGGAGGAAGGAGTGGAGATGTGTCACGCACGTGCACCAACCCCTCCACGGATGCAGCCATTGTGCCCTGTGGACACGTGCCAGTGAAAATACCCTAAAAGTAAACAAGTAACGGGAAGGGAACGCACTCCTTTTCATTTTGCAGGTGTCCAGTATTGGCGCCTAGCAATGGGAAAATGACTAGTACAAGCTCTTCTGCAGAAATATGTATTTTAGGCATAAATGGGGAAATAGTTATAAGATTATTAAAATATGTTGTCATTGCCATTCTTATTTTTCAGCAAATGACATGTTTTTTTTTTCCTCTATGGATAGTTAGTGAAGAAAACTAACTGCTGTTATTTCAAAACTCAATAATGCTAGCCATGGACATGTTTTTGTGATATAAATATTTACTAATTAGTTGACAAAAATGTAAGGTTTCAAGTTTAAGAGGTTAGGAGTGCATGATGCAGAATGTGCTGAATTTGTGGAAATGCTGCAAACTAGCCGGCTCACACAGCGACTTTCCCATTAAACCAGCCTGCCTTACACACCGGCCACCAGTATCGTTTCTACTGCCAGCCCATAATTTGTGCTTTAAAGAATTTTTGCTTTGTGAACTGATGCTCCCCCTTCCCAGCATGACAGAGAACACCTTTAGTTAATTAAGCATTTCAAAAACCTAAGAGAGAAACACACCATGCAGCTTATTTCAATATAAAGTAGAAGCACTAATACTGAGCCATGCATTGTTGTGTAGTTTCCGGAAGCAAAGAACGCCTTGGAGTGTCCTTGGCATGAGAACATGACTGCGTTAA
Organism: Dinomys branickii; assembly: GCA_004027595.1. Taxonomy (NCBI): domain Eukaryota; kingdom Metazoa; phylum Chordata; class Mammalia; order Rodentia; family Dinomyidae; genus Dinomys; species Dinomys branickii. Next base: position 23,506 of record PVLD010016868.1, read on the forward strand.
TCTGTGCAGAGGTGAAACCCAGGGTCACTGTGTCACACTGTGTGATCAGTGACCCTAGGGGGAAAGGTTTAGGCATAATGACACCAAACGTTTTAGGCTGGTAAAATAATGATAAGTACTCATTCACACAGTTGGTATGGGATGTTTGTAAATATCGTATCTCAGACATGAAATGTAGAGCTCAGCTATGTGGGAACCAAAATGACACTATGTCATTTGTGTCTTAGTTAGTTCCCAAAATACTTGCTGGCCACCACTATGTCCCCTCTATAGGGTTGCAGCAGACCTTCCCTTCCCAAGCAGTGGGCGGCTGCAGATAGCAGCATAAAGACTCTTCATAGAGAAGTGTGCGGATTTACAGGATCATGAAGGGCAAAGAGCATTCAGATGACACTATGTCCTGCTGGGAACAAAGGTCTTTACGAGATCGGGTCAAAAGTATAGTGACTGCTGCTGCCAGGCATCACCCAAGAGAAAGGCAGCCCCTAAAAACATGATGCTGGGTCTTCACCCACCTTAGTCACCATATCTGGCACCATGAGGCTCTGGCTCTTCCCCGAAGTCAAAATGGACACTGAGCCAGTGGGGACAGTACAACTACAGACAGGGCTTCAGGACAGGACAAGAGTAACAGGATGAGTTTGAAGCAACGGGGAAGTTTGAGGGGGTTATTAGCCTATGTCTTTCACTATAATGAACTTAAACATTTTAAACATCCACTGTATTTTTGGATCATGCCTCACAACACAGGCATTCTGGTCACAGTTGTTACCACACTGCCGTCACTCTAAAACATTGCCTGTTGGTCAGCATCCCAGGTGTTCGGCCTACTCTTCAGCGATGTTAGATATCAGTGTAAACATATAGTATTTGGGAATAATACGACCTGTAATATGCTGTGCTAGAGACTAAGGATAGATTTCTAAATTCTGTGGGTGAGGGATTGGTGCCCCAGTAATCACGTCTGCCATTTACTGGTCTTCAAGAGGCTTGGCACTGAGGTCACACAGCACGGGAGACCCTGCATGAGCCCCACCCACTGAGATGTTTGTTATAGGCAAGAGGGCTATGTTTCTCTGAAATGCACACGCAGAAGCCCAGTTCCCAAGGTTATTTGGATATGTAGCCTTTGAGAAGAATAAGGTTAAAAGAAGCCATAGGACAGGGCCCCAGTCCGACAGGATTAGTGTCTTTGTGAGAAGGGACTTGAGAGAGCGAGGCCTCCTCCACCTGCCTCTCCCACCCTCAGTCCCAGCACCCCGAAATGGCCTGGGAAGACGTGGTGAGAAGGTGGCCACGTGCAGCCTGAGGTGAGAGTCCACACCAGACTCGCTGGTACCTTGATCTCCAACTTCCAGCCTCCAGAACTCTGGGAAGAGGTCACCCACTGTGGACACCCTCGGCCTGCAGGATTCGACCTGGCAGCCTGAGCCGGTGAATGCCATAATGCAGTGAGCCAGGGCTCAGACCATGGTGCTGCCCCCGGACGTCTAGAACATTTGTAACCGAAAGAGAGCAAAGTGAGAACATGGATAGGATGACTGGAAGTAAGACTTCAACCCATGTGGGTGGAATTTTGCAGTTTTAACTCAAAAAGGCAAGATCATCGAATCCAGGACTTCGATTCCTTTGAAACTTAGCATCTCTGGATTTTAATTTACAAGGGATATTAATCTCCGAACTTTCATTTCTTGCCGCATACTTAATAAAGGAAGAAGATTTATAGTCAAATATGGGGACTGTCTGGGCTACTGGATTCTATTATTAGAATTGCTGCTTTTGTTTTAACATTTTCATCATTTACTCTGGTTGCAGAATCCCTGATGAACTATTCTGACAAGATTTGGGATGGGGGACTGGATGCATTTACAGCCTTAATATGGCATGATTTGAGATGGATAAAGGGATCGCTGGTGGCCTCTTTAGGGTTTGTGGGTGCAAAATGCACAGGATTCATCAGTGGCCCTAGGAGCAGCCAGGATGCTGTGCTCATAAAGGTGGGACAAGGGCTATTCTGACAATGTGAGAAGCCTGTGGGGCACAGCGCTCCCCAGGGGCTCCCTGGATGGGCCTAGAGGTTTCAGAAAGCAAAGCACTGCCCAGGGCTGCAGGAAGACCCTTCCTCTTCATTTCCAGTGTCCCCTAGGGGTTGAGCCCCTGTGAGACAGGGCTGTTCTCAGCTCTAAGTGCAGGCTACAGGGTCAGTTCATCAAACCTGAGACTCCAGGGAGAGGAAACAACAGTCTCAGCTGCTTGTGAACGGAGTGCTTTCCAAGATACACTTGTTTTCTTCTACTTCTCCGACTCAAGGTTCAGAATTCTTGCCCCTTGGAGCTGTGTTAGGGGTACAGTGTGACTGTCAAAATACTGACTTCGTGTCACAAAGAGTTTCCTGCCCATTTTCCTGAGACAGCAGTAATCACGCATTTCATCTGCATCGGATTCTATGCTTGCTCATGGGGTTGTATATTTATTTTAAATGACTCAGGCTGGTTAGTTTGCAGTGTTTGTTCCCAAGGTTATTAGAAAGTTACTAAAGACTTTTTATTTGTACATATTTTGCGCGAGAAAGGCACAGCTCTCAATTCCTAAGCACCATTTTTCTTTCTCTTTTTTGAGCTGATTTTCCCAAGTTTAGGACTGAGCCAGCCTCATCCCATCCTAGTGTCCTGGGAGGAGGCAGGTGAGGGCACAGGGTGAGCTGCAGCCCACGGCCTCAGCAAATCCACCGGGGTTGAACAGCCAACGGAGCGCAGGCAATGGAGAGGGCAGGGAACATGTGTGCTACTGCCCATGGGTCCTGGTGACCACCAAACACAGAGAAACGGCTTGCCCCCTGCAGGAGGGACTGCTATGGAATGGGACAAATATGAGTGTCAGCGTGCAGTCAGGAGCACCCTTGGGGCGAGGCAGCAGGCGTCAGACAACCACAGCCTCTTGCTGGGTCTTTTTCCCTGTTAGAAAAAGAGGAACACAGGTGCTAACAGAAGCTGCAGAAGTGTCACGGGAGTGAACCGAGATGACAGGAAGAACTCAGCCCAGTGTCACTGCCTGTCATGCTGACGGTCTTATCTGGGGCAACTGTTAATTACCTATAACATCTGCATAAGGACAGTGGTTACCTTAAAGCATTCTTGTACAGAATAAGATCATGGACACAGAATTCAGGGCAACCCACTGAGGGTCCCAGTAGGACCCAGAGGTGATGCCCATGATGCTACAGCTGGCGGCACCTTGAAGGCCACTGACTTTGTGACTGTAAAATCAGAGTGAAGGAATATAGAACGAAGGCATAAGCAAGGAATGAGTTAGTGGCATTGTGACAGGCCAATGAGAGAATTCAAAAGGAGGATCTGAGGCAGGGTATACAAGCACGCATCAAAGGAACCCACTGCTCTCCATCCCCTGTTCTAAAGAATTTTCTCCCTGAATTTATCAGAGAGGAGGTGAATGGGGCCATAGCCACGCTCGCCCATCTCGCCACTCACTCCTCGCCCTCCTGTGCACTGCCATCCATGCTGAGCATGGCCACTGTGCCGACCACACAGTCTCCCGGGCTGCAACACTTCCTGTATGGTCCTGCATAGAAAAAAACTGTGCAGATCCTTGCAGTAGATTATGGGGGAATTTGTGATCCACCATCCACTAGCAGCAAAACACATTCCAAATAAAGACACACTTAATTATGTTAAAGTTGAAGTGATTCCTAGGACCTGTGCTATAAGCTTCTCTCTCTCATTTTATATTTCCTTGAAAAGTTACAGGTCTTCTCCTTGCCAGCGTCATTAAACCTTATACCGTCATCCAGCCCTGCAGAACTCTTAGTAGAAAGACAGGCTAGACTTGGCCAAACCCTGGAGAAAATGGATTCTTTGCCAAGTAAAGCTTTTAGAAGATTTAGCATTTCCTCAAGTTGTAAATTCTCATTTCTTCTGAAGATGTATTGACAGTAGCTGGCCTCTTCAACAGGTGCAATGGGAGTTTTGGAAGATTTCAGCATGGGCTCTGTGTGTGGTGAACCGCTGCCTGCCAGTTTTAATCCAATAAACTGAAGTGTGACTTTTGCCCACCCTGGCCCCACATCCAATTTAATATCCTGGCTGTGTTCTGTGGCCTTCCAGTGATAGCTGTGTCATTAGCAAGCTACATGGGTCAGGTGATTTCTAAGCACGATTTTACTCAGCAGAAGCAAACCACAGCTCAGGGATCCTCTCGAGTCAAGCACGACATCAAGCACCCTGGTGCATTCCCAGACAAGTCCTCCTGCCCCTTCCCAGTGGGTGCATGCCACTGAATGGTAGACCTCTACGCTCAGTGAGGTAGGTCCTCCTGGTCTGCACAACAACCTCAAAGGAGGAGCTTGGAGCCTAGGGTTGATAGCTAGGCTCCAGAGGTGTCCTTCTCATCCTAGAACAGGGGACTGAGAGGGGAGAGGAGAAAAGGGGAGGGGAGGGAGGCAGGGAGGGCAGGGGACTTAGAACTAAAATCTGGCACAGTCCCTTGGCACAGTGTATGGATCACAGCACTGTAAGCGCACAGGGCATAGAAGAAAGCTTAGAGACAGATGTCAGCGCTGCATAACACATGTCCTTTAGGGGCCGCTCCAGACCATTTTTTCAGCATGTCCTCATGTGCTTCTTTTTTTTAATCTTACGATTTGGAAAGACCCACAATGGCACTATATTACCCAGCACCCCGAGTAACCAAACCAAGGGGAATGACAGAAAGAGCAGCCGCTGCGTGTCTGGGCACAGCCGGAGGACCTCTGCGCTTCTCGAGTCGCCCCATGTCCTCCCTCCTTAGGACAAGGCAGTATGTCTCCGGCCTTGGCACCAGCAGCTGCTTCTTCCTTCAGAAGAGGTCTGGGCTCGTGAGCAGCGAGTCCACACAGTGCAGCATGGGGGCAGGGTGCTGAGCCAGGCACACCCCAGCTTCAGAGGTTTCATGTTCCCTCTGCATCCAAGGGTGAAGTTTGGTGAGTCAGTTTTTGGTGAAGACCTCTCCCTAGCATGCAGGTAGCTGCCACACGATTGCTGTACCCTCCTATGATGGGAGGAGATAGAGAGATAAAGGAGAGAGGGGAGGACAGCGGCCTTTGGGATCCTTCTCACAAGGGCCAGAGCCTGGCAGGTCAGGACTGTACTCTCCGGACCTCACCTAAGCTGAGCCTCCTCACTGGCCGTGTCTCCAGTACGTGCACAGAGAGTTGAGGCATCAGTGTGGGCATCAGCAGACCTGACTCTGTCCACAGCCAGGAGAGCAGTCAGGCCCCAGCACCTGCGCTCCTTGCTTGCTCCTGGGCCATCCCTTTTCTTGCCGTGAGGTCTGCCTGTCTCTGTTGCCCACCCCAAACACAGACTCCCCCATCGAGCACACGCTGGGAACCAGCCAGCTCCCTGCCCAGGACATCAGAATAGGAACTTCTCCAGAAAAGCAATTACTCTCCAGGAAAGCAAATCATCCAGCTGCAGCTGGAAAGATCTAGACCATGGGTCTCAAGGAGGGCCATGAATGCACCACCATTGAGTTCAGACTCCCAGAAGGGAAACTAGGTGCGTCTGTCACTCTGTAGTCACGTTGGACTCCAGAAAGACTAAGATCTGTTCAAAGAAGTTGTTTACTTCCAAACCACAAAGTAGGGTTCTCCCTCTCTTTTTCTTATATGCAAGAATTTTGCAGTAACCATATTCCTTTTTTGCATACTTGGAGTCATTTGTCTTGACAAATTTCTATTCTCTAACAGTTAAGACAAGGTGGTAGGGTTTCAAGCAGTGGAATGTGAGGAATTACACTGTGCCCAGGGATGCCAGGTTCTGTTACTGGAAAGACTTCCATTCCTTCCACCTCTAGGCTTTAACAATGTTTCCCTGCTCGGGGCACTGCAGAGTACTGGAGAGAGACTGAATTGTACCTTGCCATCACAGAACAGGATGCTGAATGCATTTATTCAAGTGCTGCAGAAATGGATCCCCCGATGGCCACCACACTGCAGCAAGCCAGTAATCCCTTTATTGTGTATCTGCAGTTGAAATCAAGACATAAGGAAATCACCTCCCCTTTTAACTAATGGGCTACTGAAGGAAACACAAAGATTTACTCAAAAGTAGTCTTTCTCATACCCAGTACTCTTTTTTTAAAAAAACCAATATGCTTTTAAAAAGTTGTCTCTGCAGAAATAGAACTTAAAATTGTATAGCAATTAATCTCCAGTGCCTGATCACTCTGAAGATATTTATTGAACATCAACAATGCACAAGCCTTGTGACAGAGTAAGGCGTGCCCCGTGCCTGCATGAATTCAGTCTATGAAGAGGTGCACGTGGATGGAATCTGCACTTATTCTCAAAAGATAGTAACTGCACGTATGACTTAATTCAGATTAGTCAAGGGTGCGAAAGGCGGTGATAAGCAGTTTTCTAATCATTACGGTAAATAACATTACACACGCACACACGCGCGCGCGCACACACACACACACACACACACAGCCATGGTCCTTGCCCTGTTTTGTGGCAGTTAGGATTCCTGCTGCCCACCACTGGAAGTACAGCTAGGAAGACCCATGAGGTGCCAAAGGCTGCACTGACTAGTCACCCACTGCAGGACCTTTAATGCATGGCTTGATGCCATGATCCAAGACACTCTCGTAAAATAAACAGAAGAAAATGCACTTTTTTATTGCTCCTAAAGAGAGATGGATCCTATTTCATATCCAGTACAGGAATTCATTAGCTGTGCTTCTGAAACTGTAAGCACAGAAAGATCTCTCAGGAATTGTGGAAAATTTGCATATTTGGATTCAGTGAACTGAGGTGGCCTAGGGTTTCACATCCCGCACACACTCGCTTTGGTTACTGAGGCCTTGGCATTTGTTCAGCACTTGACTGAGGAAAAACAATGCACAGCAAAAACTTTCTTTCCCAAGTGACCATGCCAAGATTTCCAAAGCATTGTCCACTCACTGGGAGCCTCAGCAGCACAGGGAAGCGTGTTACAAATGCCAGTTCATAGGCCCCACCTCACCTCCACCTCCTGAGTGTGTGAGGGCGACATGCCCAGGAAGCCATGTTTTAACAACTCTCCCGGGATTCTAAAATGCATAGTGTTGGGAGCTGTTGTTCCAGGTGGTGCTTGGGAAGGGACTTGGCTCCACTGACCAAATCACAACTGGTCACCGCCATGACACCTGGGACCCTTGCTGCTGCCAGATAAGCTCATGTTTCCCGAACTGCGTGATGGCCTCTGAATCACACCCTGTCTTGATTCTCTTTCGAAAAGCCCGCAGGGAGTCTGGAGCTCTCCTATGTTTTACCCTTACATAGGTGCAGGTTTAAAACTCATAACCCCCAAATCACTTTTATTTAATGGGGACAGAACTGTTGACCTTCAATAAGGAAACTACATATACATTCACGAGCAAGTAGACACCCCTGAAGACAATGAATGGATTTCACCCAGCGAGGAAAAGCCAAAGGAAGAACCCTTCGTGTACAGTAATCAGTGTCACATGCTCCCAACTCCTATCCAAAAACCAAACCAAACAAACAAAATAAATGAAATAAAAAGCCACAATTGGATATGGTGGTGCACACCTGTAATCCCAGCAATCTGGGAGGCTGAGGCAGAAAGATTACAAATTAAAGGCGAGCATGGGCTACACAATGAGTTAAAAGTCCAGCCCCATCTCCAAAACCCAATTGATTCCCATGTAACACCACACTTTGCAGTAATTCCCCCAACTTAAGCAATACTGTGTCCATTACCTCATCTATAAGCATCTTGTGAGATTTTAAAAACAAATAGCTTGCCTATTTGAGTTGTGTGCTCTGCAGGATAAATCTGTCAGGTTCCCATGAGGTGAGATGCGTCTTCTGTTTTCTGAAGATATTCTCCCAGCCCTATACAATGCCTCCTGCAAAGCTGGAATGATGTTTGTTTTCTATTGTTTATCTTTAGAAAATTTACCAAAATGTACAATGTGCAAATGCTACTATGTTCTTCTGGCAAAACTAATGTTGAATGTAGAACTTTAGTCATAGTTTATGTATTATGTCCACAGTCCTGAACCATGTATTTTAATTTAGCAATTTTAGGGTTTTTTTATTGTTGGTGTTTCACTTAGTAGTTTCTTCAAATTAGTGGTTCACAGTGAATTCGTCAGCAAAAGTTTAAAATTTTTTTAGGCCAGTGGTTTGTCACACTAAGCTATATAGTACATTTGTAGAACAAATGCAAAATTTTACACTGATATTATTTTATATCAGTGTTATTTTTAAATTTTATCTTAGCTTATTTAGGACTAAAAGTACTTTCTAGATTTCTTTTTGCTCACCTCTTTTTATTTTTTAAAATGCCTACAAACATCACTATTACCATTTTCACTGAGATTAACACTAGTTTCACTTGAAAATTATCTTTAATTCCAAACAGCCCCCTTGTGGGGCTTCTGGGACACTGTGAACCCATCCAGGCACTAATAGCTCCCAGGGACTCTCGCTGTAAATGCAGCTGCCTCTGTCTGCAGACGTGGGACTTCCCAAGGTGAGGGTGTCCAGCCCCAGTGCACCAAAGGCCTGGATTAAACAGTGGCCACTGGTATGCATCTGTAAACCAAGGTAGTGTTCATTAACTAATTTCTTTAAAATGCATTCCTTACTGTATCTGATCTACTTGGTTAAAATCAAGCTAAGGGTGCTGATGAAATAAAGATACATATGAACAAATGCATAGCCTGGAAGGTTGATGTGGCTTTTGGGGGACTGCAGGAGGCTCCTTGTGACCATTGTGTTGGGGGGCTCATAGGTCTGAGGGAATGAGGCTTTCCTGAGTGCCTTCCAGTCACAGCTCAAGGTGCACTACATGTTTTTGAAATGAATTTATCTAAAGGTCAAAAGACTTCTCCGAAGGGCCAAGTAATGAATAATATATTTTGCACCATGGCTACTGTCTCTGTTACCCCTCTAGGGCAGATGGCCACACGTGAAGGGTAAAGAGAGGCTGCTGCTGCTCTGCTGCAGAGTCTAGAGAAACCAGGGGTGGTGGGGGTGATCGAGGGGGGTGCACTCACCCCGACCTAAACCACATTTTGTTCATAGATGTGAAAGAGGAAACAACCTCATACATACATTCTTCTTTTACATAATAAATGTTATGCAGACCTCGCGTGTCATAATTTCATAAACCTTTTTTGTTGGTTATTTTTACTTGAGTCCATATCTTAGAAGTTCCCCAGATCACAAATCCATAGTAACAGCATCCAGGCTGGGGAGGGTAAGGGCTGGAACCTTTGGGAATGGTTCACTGCAAAGGGCAGGGGGAGACTTCCTCTTCCTTCTAGTACTGGGGATGGAACCCAGCACCTTTTCACTGAGCCCTTTTAATTTCCATCCCAGCTCTTTTAATCTTTTAAATTTTGAGACAGGGTCTCACTAAGATGCTAATTTTCTCAGGCTGGGCTTTGATCTGGCCTCAGCCTCCCAGAATGCTAGGATAACAAGCATGCACCACCACGCCCAGCCCTTCCTTCCTCTCTTTTTTGTTTTCCTTTCCTTTTCTTTCCTTCTTTTTCCTTCCTCCCAATATCTCCTTCCTTTCCTTCTTTATTGTTTTAATATTTTACTAGTATATATTTGTGATATGCAATATACTCGCTTTGATTGGCAGATAGATATACAGACAGACAGACCCCCCAGAATGTATACACACTTCCGGAAAGGAAAACTACCATGACATTTTTCCACGGATGGTGTTACCCTCAGATAGGGGATCCTAGAGGATGAACTGGGGAAAACCCACTCCACCACCAGCCCTTACAGAAAAAACTGAAAACGCCTGCGCGGCACTCCCAGTGACGGAGGTTACCGAGCAGTAGTCCGCCATCCTAACAAACATCTGGAAGCTCACAGCCACCACTCTGAGCTCCTTGTGCAGTGCAGAGACCAAAGGTCACGAGTGTTATCTCACGCGGTCTCAAAACGTTTAGTATAAAATACTGGCACTTGCTTTTCTCTTCCTCCAGTATATCATCTTGATCCTTGCACTTCCCCTTCCGCCCTCTGCCCCGAGTCTCCCCTGCCCCACATCCCTCATAAATTCAAAAGCATCACGCATGACAGGAATATGAGAACGCCCCCCCCAACATTCTTGTGGAAAACTTGGTAACTCTCCACGCAAGTTCTGGCGGTGCTTTCCTCTGTACCTAGAGCCTCAGAGGACCACAGCCAAAGCTGCGATGCTGTCAGAAAGTAGAAGCCCCCGGGACAGAGCAAGGCCTGAGTGGGGGCGGTACCTGGACAGGAAGTCGGAGAAGGAGAGGCGGACGGGGTACCCATGGCGGAAGACCTTCACCAGCTCCAGCACCCCGAGATACTGCAGCTGAGCGGACACGTAGAAGTGGTCGAAGGTGTCGGGCAGCTGCGCATTGTTGGGTTTGATGCAGTGCACAAAGTGGGGCGCGCACCTCTGCAGCCTTCCAGTGAGGTCCGCCAGGGACTTCTGCAGAGAGAGGAGAAGCCACTGAGCCACTGCACCGCCACCGTGGGTGGGCAGCCAGAGCTCGGTGGACAAGCCGGAGTCGAGGCCCTGGGCTTTGCGGTGCATGGTGCTCACGTACTGTGTGCGCGTGGACTTCTGAAGTTGTCAAAGACTGGGGGCAGGACTCTATGTAACCCTCCGTGACGGTGCATGGAAACACAGTCAGGGCCCCCCTTGATGTGCAGGGAAACAGTCAGGCCCCTCCTCGATGTGCAGGGAAACACACTCAAGTTGGGAACCTGAGTGTTACTCACCCTGAGCTGAGATGCGATGGTCCCTGGGTCTCCCCGTTCCAGTCTTTGAAGAAAGCTAGAAGTTCCTTTCTTTTTTAATAGCTGTGACAAAAAGGAGAGAGGGAGAGAGAGATGGAGAGAGAGAATATCTACTTTACTAAATTCCAGTTTAGAGAAAAAAAACAACAACACCTTAAGCCTGAATCCATGTAAGTTACAGTGGTGCCCCAGTTCACCAACTTGATTCTTTCCACAGTACTGGCTGTGAGCTGCGTTGGACGAAAACTATCAAATCCAATGGTTAGATTCAATCATGAACTTAAGGGGAAATGTGATTCAGTTCTTGTCCAGTTCAATTTTTAGACCAGAATCATGGCAAGAACTGAGTTTGTGAACAGAGGTAGCACTGCAACTTCAAGCAACCCCATAACAGGGAGGGTAGCAGTCAGGCCCAAAGCCTTTCTGACCGCTGCTGTAAGCTGAGCAAACGGGGAACTCCCTGGAAGTGACCACAATCCCTGTGAGGCTGTGGACCACAAGGCTGTCTCCACGGGAATGTCAGCTCTGCCACACCTGCACCCTTTCAATTTGGAAATAAAGATAGATCCCTAGGTACACAGTATAGTGACGTCTCCATGGGCCTGTGGGGCCGGCACACACTGCTTCTGTCTATCACGCCATGTCCCTCACTCTGGACAAAAGGACACTGTTTTATACCACAAAGAACTGATACTTTAACAATTGACAGCTTGTTCCCTTAAATGCAACTACAGGAACGGTTGTGTGGTTGCACGGCTTTGATGCTTCTTACCCTTTTATCGCCGTCATTTCTCTCCTTTAGCTAGTAAAATAGCGTAGTAAATAAATTACTTGCCTGTGAAAAATGACAACCGACTGTTTTCTTCAATGAGTAAACATTCATAACTCTTAAAAGCAAAAACATATGTAGCGAAGATTAAATGATAATAGAGATCTTAAAAATAATCAGAAATGAGGCGAAGGGATGAAGAAGAAGAGGCCAGAAGTAATTAATGAAATTCCACCAGGGGCACAGAGAAACCTCAGCTGCTAATGCACTGTTACATTTCGCTGAATCACACAGACTTGGGCCAAGCGATCTATTGATCTAAAATCATTTGTCTTAAAATAGATGTGAGAAGCAAATCTAATTGAGCAATCTTCTCGGTTCAGGGCTATTGCTGCGGCAATCGCTCCTTTCCTTCCATGAGGATGAGCCGCAGAGCCTAAGCGATTACTTCACGTGTCGAGAGGATGTCAGATGAAGCCAGCGCCGTGATCGGCCTGTTCTCTGCAGATGCAGCGCTGGTGTGATGTTCAGTTAAAGAACGAGGAAAAGTCTGTGTTCCGAGCCTCAGCGTGCGTGTGGGGGGAGGGGGATGAGGGCTGTCTGAAGGCAAGAAACAAGGGAATGAGGGATGCACCACTTAAAGAAGAGTCATAATAAATAAATCCCCACCCTTGAAACCGAACACTCAATTTCCCTTTCCGAGCAGAGGAACGACTGAATTATCTCCCCTTTGCGGTCCTTTGGGAAAAGACTAATGGCATCCCGGCCTCAGAATGTTTAATAATTGAGGTTAAAAATGACAGTTTAGAGGTGTGCCGAGATTTCCGCTCTTGATCTGCAGGATGATGGAGAAAGGAAGGGTCAGGAAGTGCACGAGCCCCCCCCCCCATGGAGCTCATCCTTCTAACTGTAACCCTCCTTTTTATGCAAAGGAGGCTGTTCGTTGCGCAGTGAGATCGTCCTCTTGTGATCATCCACTTCTAGAACAAGCACATCAAAAACTCCCTCATTCCAGGACCTGCTGGGTGAAGACACACTCACACTCTCCCTCTCCTACACACGCACACACGCCTGCCACTCTTCTAAAAGAGAGTTAATTTTAATTATGCTTTTATTTTAATTGAAAAGCTAAAACTAAGATATATTCCAGCAAGCTGCTGCAGCAACTGCATTTCTAAAATTGATTGTCCTGAGCACCTTACCAGTTCTAATTCTATATATAGTTTTCGTTGACATAAGCAAAAAAAAAAAAGGCTTGAATGTAATCTGCAGTCTGGCACCAGATTCTTAAGGAACCTAAAAGACTTCACGTATATCACCCTCTTGTTTTGAAATAAGTCTTTCCAGTGTTTGTGGTTCTCTTTTGAAGGAGAACCTTCAGGTTACGTGTGTGTTCAAACTTAGGTGGAATAAGTACGTTAAAAAATTAGTATGACATGAAAATAAGGAAAAAGTCTATAAACACACATTGGAAATACTGAGGCACCTGAGAAATAGTCTCTGTCTATCAAAAACAACAATTTATTGTGCAGAGACCCAAAACCTCAGACATGATTAATGTCAGCAGGATAAGGCTGCTAAGTTTATTTCCTCTCAGCCTCTGGCCCCGAGGTTTCTCCGCATTCATCACAAGGACAGTCACCGAAATGAGGCACAAATAGGGTGTCACACAGAGCCTAGCAGAATCCCTGAAACGGCTCTGGCGGCTGAGTCTTTTCTGGAGAATACTCTCACGTGTGCTCCCCTCTCAGGAGCCACGAAGAGTGGAGGACACTCTTTAATTCTGTTAGAAAATCACTGCAATTAGCATTCAAAATTGAGGTTTTATTAAAAGAAAGCATTCAGGCAAAGTTAAACACAGAGAAAAGAAAGCATTGCCGCGGCGCCCACCTTACTGAGCTCCGGATAATTCCTGTTTTCCCGGATAACTGGCGAAGCTGTCATTTGCTTGCTGAGCAAGGCCGCCTTGTGTCCTCGGAATTTACAGGGGGGGTAGGACGATATCAGGGACCCTGTTTGTGACACCTTTGACTGGAACAAATGATTGATCACGACGTTTTCACTGGCTAGGAAAGAAGAAATGAGCGTTGTGAGCGTGTGAACGCGAATATCAAAAGCATTCCCCTTAGAGGCCCTGAACAGTCTTCCGGATGGAATGTGCAACTGGCACAGCGTGAGGCGCCGCCCCTCACAGCCCTACTTATTTCCTCCACCTTCAGCGCGCTGATCGAGTCTGACCTTCATTTACCCTTGGCCAGCAGTCCTGACCCCAGGTCCTCCCCGAGCTTCCAGCCTTTGGTCTCCTGGCAGCAGGCGCTGGATCTTCCTGCTCAGATATAATAGGCTTTTGTGCACTGGCTGACTCATGAAGACTTACATTTTTTGTCAGCAACTTCTCATTCCAGGAAATCACCACCCAGGAAAGCCATCTCCAGAATCTAGGAGCCAGTCTATCTCAGAATAGTAAACACCCATGAGAGGCCCTGCTTCTTTGGCTGCTCCAGGTGTTTGGCTAGAAAGAGGAGAAACTCTTCCTTTTATGACCCAGGTAAGCCACAAAGGTAGGGTGAGCTGGCGTGCTTCAGACAGTAGGTGGTGTAAACGGTTCTGGGACGACATTCCTTTCTTGACCTCCCAAGGGGAAAGCAAGACTTGGATGAATGGATTCTGGATGACAAATTTGAGTAGCACAGTGAAAACCAAGTATGCAAAACAAATTGTACAATACAACTGGCCTTTAATTTTAAAGGAAGATTATTGGTGTAGTGAAAACCGAAGAAAAGCTAGGGAACTGCCCCAAATGAAAGAAATTCGTAAAGAAATGGTAACTGAAATAAATGATCACAAATTGCTGGAAATTACCATAGAAAACATTAGTGGACACCTGCTAGTTTTATACGAACTCTAGGTTAGAGAGGAGGTGTGATAAAAATAAACCATGGATGTTTAAAACTTTATTATAGTAAAAGGCCTATCATCACACATCCCCTCCAAATACTTCCTCTTGCTTTGAACATGGGTATCCCACTGTTCTTGGCGCTTCTTGAAGCAGACCTGGAAGTTGTCTTTCTGAGTGTCTTTAAAAGCTGTGATCACAAATTTGGTGACTATTCCCAAGCCCTCTCCGGCAGAAAGGCAGCTTATAAAAACACGACGCCGTGTCCCCATCTGCCTTATTCTCCAAATGTGGCGCCGTGTGACTTCCTGCTCTTCCTCAAGGTCAAAATGACCAGGAAAGGGGAACATTTTTAAATCACTCAGGTCATTGAGGCAGCCACAAGAGCACAACTAAAGACACTCTGGAAAGAGGACTCCAGAGCTGCTGCGGAAAGTGGCAAGAACGATGGGCTGAGTGTGCTCAGAGTGAGGGGAGGGTTTTGATGGGGATTAACATCAATGTGCCTTTCACTATAAAATGTTTCTAAACATTAAGTGTGTTTTGTATTATACCTGGCATCAGTCTTATTTTAAAGATCACTATTCTGATAATATCAAGTTCGTGTAAGACAATGCCCTTACTCACACTGCAACGGTGAGCAGAAACACTGAAACCACACTCAGGACTTGGAGGCAGACTTATTTATGCTGACAGGCACTGATCGGGGTCATTCCCAGAATATCAGCTTGGGATCTCTGGTGGTCAGGGTTTATATTGGATAAGCAAACAGGAAGTACAGAGGTAGAATGGCTTGTCAGCTGGGGACTGGCTTATTCCATGTGCATCATATTGACCAGCTATTTCTAGGAGACCAGAAGCAACCAGAACTGCAACAGGAACTGTTATCTGGGCAACCAAGAAACTGAAGTGTACTGGGGGGCGGGCCGAGGAGGGGCATTTTCTGCTACAACACCATGTGCATCGAAGTACCTAGACATTAAGAGGCAGGCAACTTACTGCAAATGGTCCAGGAAATGTTCACACACAGAGGGAAAAAGAGGAGGAGGAAAGACAGAGAGGGAGAGTAAAACAGTGGTGACAGAAAATAAATCTGGGGAAAAGTGCACTTGGCAGCTTTCTGCACTAATTCTGTAACTGCTCTTTAAGTCTGAAACCACTTCAAAACAAACATTAAACAACAAGCATATCCCACAGTCCATTTAAATAAAAGCAATTAAATACTCATCATTTACATCTCTAGCAAGCTGGTATATGAAACAGGCCCACAGATACATAATGCAGCATATTATTCTTCTGAGGAAAAATGTCTTTTAATAAAAATGAAAAGCTCTGTACATAAGTAGTGTGGGACCAAAATACAGAGCTGACCCACTTCTGTGCTTTCTCTGCATCACAGAGGCAGCTGGACCTGGTCATCTATAGCCACAGTGCCCAGCCACATCTGGAGGAACAGTAGGAGAGAGCAGGCTCCCTGTGGCGTAAAAAGAGGAGCCCTGCTGTCCTTATGCTTAGCCCCTTGTGAGGGAATCCTGCACAGAGGCAGTGTTAGCCTGTCCCGCCTCTCGTAAGGAGTCCCTGAGACCATTTTGCTCCTGTCCCGCTGTGTACACCCTGCAGTGGGAGTTGTCTCCTGCTGACACCTGTGGTCATCACACAGAGAACCTTTCCACCTTACAGTGGGATAAGTTATCTTCAGTGTCTATGCGTTACAGTCAGGTATGTAGAGATGTAACAAAAGGGCTTTAGACATTGTTCACATTGTTAACAGTAAATCTACATGCCCCTATTCTCACAAGCAGATATAAAGTCTGAGACACAGGCTCTCTTTCTTCTTTCTGGGTCAAGTAGATGTACTCTCAGGCACAAATGGGTACATTGGCTGCAGCCTCCGTGGTCCTGTCTCCCACACACCTGACATCACTTGGTGATGCACTGCTGGACAGAGCCCTGCCTAGAGGACTCCCCAGTAGCCCTTCCTCCTCCTCAGCTGGGCTCTGGGACGATATGAAGACTGAATGGTCCAGTGTCAGCAAAGTGCTTAACAAAGTGCAGGGCGACAGGTGTTCATGTTATCTACCAGTTCTACTGCTGGTGATGACTTTCTGTGGCATCGAAATAGCCCACAGATTCATACTGTCATGACCTGGCATCTCCTGCTTGTGTATAATGGGGCGGATGGGCGGCTCTAGCTGTGGGCCGATTATAGCCTATGCTATGTGGCTGTGAGTGAGGTTACTGTGGAACACAGCTGCGTCCACTTGTATTATGCAGAGCTGTTTTCACTTTGTAAGAGCAGAGGTGATTCCTTCTAAACAGGACAAACGTTAAAGCATGTATTCTCTGCCCTTATAAACAAACATTCTTCATCTCCTGTATGAATACAAGGTCATGAGTCCCTGGGTTCAATCCCCAGTACTGCAAAACAAACAAACAAACAAAATAGCAAAAATATATACCTACAAAAGCACATTTTAAATTCCATAGTTTTGTTTAGAAAACAACAACAATCACTTGTGTTTTCTTGGAGCCAGTTAGTAAAAGCACACAAAAACTGAGTTTAAAATTTAGGCACTCTCTTAAGCAAAAGTGCAATGCCCTGGTCATCATATCTCATCCTAAATACACATCGGTGTGTATGCACACTGTGTTGCCAGGAAATACTAACCTAAAGAAGTGCCCTTTCTAAAACATGCCTCATTCTCGATCTTCACAAAGGTTAAGACTCAAGGAAAAGGTGAATGAGAAATGAAGTTAAAAACCCCACAAACTGGAAGATTATTTCGTCCAATGCTGATAAACAGGAGCTCTTTTTTTATACATTTCAGCCCCTCACTGCTGTATGCTCCCCCCACTCCACACTCTCAGCATAACCGCAGCTCTATGGAGTCACAGTAAACATGCGCCTGAGACACACACAGCGCATAGCCCTGGAAGCAGAGCTGTTGGATGCAAGGCCAGCGGGTTCCTCTCCACTGCAGAGGTTCTGCTGCTGCTTGGCGCCCGCTCAGGCGCATCTGACAGCCTCATGAGAGCCGTCCATGCCTCTGCTTCCAGCCAGGAAGAAGGCTCTGGCTCACCTGGAGCAGCATAGGGCATCAAACACCAGGTTCTCTAATGCATCGCAGAGCTTCTTGGGATGACCTGAGCCACTGCAGAGCTGCTAGTAAGAAAGTAATTATCACAAGACAGAATCGTAATATGTGTGTGTGCATACATATTTATAGTATATATAAATTTAGTCTATAGTTTCATATATAGTATAAAAATATAGTCTATATATAAAGTATTAATCTTTGCTAAGTAGTAGCTGATAAATCTAACTATATATATCTATGCACACATATATAAATACATATATGTATGTACATACACATATAAATTTCTCGGCTCCTTCAACTTAGTAGGCATTAATACTTTATAACAAAAGTGCATAAGAATAAAATACTGCCCCTAGCCGTGCTCCAGAGTCATCCTAAGTAATGAAATTCACCCTTCCATGGCCTAAATAACTTTGGAAACCGTATTCATCTCCATTAGTTTTCACAGAAAAGCTTTTCTGCATTCGCACCACTGAAGGAGTGAAGGTGTTTTACATTCTGCTAAAAGCTTAGTTAAATTATGGTTTCTTCTGGACTCCAAATTAAATTGTAATGAATGTATAGTGTGGCAAGGCCCACTCCTTATTATTCTGGGCTTCAGAAGGTAAAAGATGTTTCAATTATCCTTTAGCTGGAAGCATATTTTATAGGAAAATATTCAGAAGTAGAGAAGTAAAGAATGGACGGCATTTAAACCAAGGTAGGGGGAAAAAATCAACTTACTTTTCATTACAAATAGAAGGTTCTGTGAAAGAGAGTCTTTATTTTTTTCAATTGCTCCAGCAATTTCATACATTACCTATAATAAGAGAAAATAGCATGATTACTAAGGATTAATCATCCCTGTAAAAATACATTCCTTTAAAGAGCAACTTGATTCAGCTAAAGATTTAAATGACTCATGAAGTGCTTCAGGAACTGGAGTGTACACTGCATGGATCCCGGGCCCTCCAGTGTGTTCGCGTCCTGCACACTGAACGAGGGTTCCCTTCCCATTCTGTTCCCGGTGCTTGTGTTTAGGCACACAGAGGGGTGGCTCCTGCCTGTGGTGTCCCCTGTACTCCTGTGGACCCCAATTCACTCCGAAAACCACTGACCCAAGCAGAAGGACTCCACCCGCTTGGGTGTGAAGTGGGACTTCCCTTTGAGAAGCCCCTTGGTGCCCTGATGAAGAGGGTTTTGATAGATCTTTTCACAGCTAGTGAGTCCGAAGTCCTTAACATGAAACACAGGGAACGGCGAGCTCTGCGTTACCCGCAGGACAGCTTTCTCCACCACAGTTTACACTCGAACCCACCTACACTGGGAAGCAACTTTGTTGCCGCTTTTCCTGGTGTCCAGTGTGGGCAGGGATGGGATCTCTGGTCCTTCTCTGTCTGAGCTCAGCGTGAGCTCCCAATCAGTTCACGCAAGCCAGACTGGGCAAATGCCGATCAGAAAGGCTTGCTAGTCCCAACATTTGCTTTTTGCAGAAATACCTTGGGACACACACTTGTCAGCGTTATGGGTCACTGTCCTTGGTCCTGAGCAGGCCAGCTGACGAGTGACGCCTGATCCCTTGAGGATGACCAGAAAGCTAAATTGTGGCCAAGGAGAGGACTGGGCAGACTCTGAGAGTGACATTACACATTGCCCATCCAGTGCTGAGAACCAACAGCTCTTACACAATCTAGGGCAGTGGTTCTCAACAGGAGTGATCCTGCCCTCCCAGGGGGCCTTTCCAGTGTCTGAAAAGGCTCTCGTCACATTTGGGAGGGACAGTGGACAGAGACATCACTGAACATTCTACAGCGCCTTCTACCACTCCCGCCATGAAGAATTATTCTGCTCCAAACATCTACAGGGCTGAGATGAGAAGCCTTGATCTAAGGGTTCGGCTTCTCTATGCCTTCTGTGTTAGGGACCACAGTGCTGGAGACCCCTCATAGGAAAGGCCGACACATCTTCATGAGACTCTCTGAATTCTTGTGAACTCTAGCCAGCTATTTAATGTCCTGGAGTTTCATCTTTTTAATTGATAAAGGGGGGTAAAGTTGATATCCCCAGTATAGTATGGTGTTGTATACATGAAAGTTCTTTGCAGACCACACAGAATTATTCTAAATGTCAGGTGTTCCATGTGGAGTCCTACAGTCCCATTCCAAGCCTACATGGCTTTGGGAGCAACTTATGCCAACTCACTTACAGAGCAGCGGAGCTCAGTTTCTGCTGACTACTTCACAGTCTCCCAGTGGGTCTAACCACCCACTGTTGTGAGAACCAGGCATTAATTTTTGGTGTCATTCCTATTTCCCCAAGTGCCATTTTACTGGCATTAAGGAAGAGAGTGGGAGATCTGGGGAAGATGGCTACCGGGTGAGCAGCAAGGGAGCGAACCTCCTTAATAAACACCACCAGCTCGAGACAGACTTGGTGAGCGTGAATGCCGGAACCTCGGCTGGGAAGTTTAAACTGGGCGTATTTCTCTGAGATGCCGGGGGAGATGTGGTAGGGCGGACCAGGCTGCCGGGGCGAGACGTGGGAAAGTCCCAGATGCTGGGAGCCGGGGA
>PVLD010016869.1:0-43620 GCA_004027595.1 Dinomys branickii
CTAAATTTGCATGTCTGTATATGGGTCCATACATCTACAATTCGAAGATATCAATGGATAAAGCAACAACTACTGTTGAGACCATATCACCTTGTCTATAGATTAGTTGTGATTGTACTATTTTCTATGATAATGGGTGTCTGTTTGTCAATATGTTTTTGTACTTTTATGTTTCTAAAATAAAAAAAAAAAACAAAAACAAAAACAAAATACCATAAATAATGAAAGAAATAAAAATAAAATGCTTTGTAAATTTCAAGTCTCCCTCTCTCTCTCTCTCTCTCTCTCAATCTATTTCAATTTTTTGACAAAATGTAATTCTAGCTGGAGATGCACCAGGTGATAATTGCACTAGATGTGTGCAATTTCAGGTGTATTAAATGCTCATTAGTTTCCCAGCACTAAAAACAAGAGTGGGCAGTTATCATGTCCACTCAATATTTAAATTTATACTAGGGTACACTGAAGAAACATATGAAAAACATTTAAGTAATAAACCTATTCTAATGATTTGTGTCTATACGTCTCCCAAAAGTCTCATGTGATCATAGGTTGGAATTTTCGGAGGTGGCTGGATGTATGGTGTGTGATTCTGGAATTAAGGGCATGTGATTACTAAACTAGTCCATGATTGGTTAACATAGTTCTGGGTGTAGGTAATGAGAAGGATTACCCTCAGAGTGGGTGTCGGCACCCAAAGGGCAGGTAACATGGATGGAATATAAACACAGAATGAAGGGGTCCTGCTGGTGCTTCTCACGCCTCCCCTGCTCTGCTGCCTTATGCCTGCCATGCCCTCTGCCATGTCACCCTGCCTTTGAGCCAGCCAACTATGGACAGGAACCTCTATATACTGTGAGCTGAAATAAACATTTCCTTCTTTAACTTTAGGTGTTGAGTATTTTGGTTCAGCAATAAGAAAAGTAACTAAGACATCTATGAATATTACTTTCCTAGCTAACAGTCCTTTCATCAACATGTTTAATTTAGATTTTGTCATAATGATAAGCAACATAAAACTATATTCCAGAAAAAGTCACTATGACCAACCGTCAAACAAAACAAGACAAAAGTAAAATACAAAATATAGCCAACTGTGGTAGAGCATAGCTCTAATCCCAGAGAGGCTTAGACTTGAGGGTTGCCGTGAGTTCAGGGCCAACCTGGGCTACACAGACAATTCAAGGCCAGCCTGAATTGTATAGTTATAACCTTTCTCGAAAAGCAAAGAAACAACAACAGCAAACTTCCAAAGCCCTTAATGGTGTAATACAACAGAGAGGATTGATTTCTTGTGTGTGTGGAGTTAGCTGGGTATCAAATAGATAGATCTGAGATGCTAGTCCAGTTTATTTACATGTCTAAAAACTCACTGGCTAAGGCGCATCTAAAATGATGTCAACTAGAGTAATGAGCAACTTGGTTGCATTCTCTGTTTCTCTCCCAGGTACGTCCACACAATGAAGGCATGAACACAATCCCAGTGGTACAAGTGCTTCCTAAGTCTGTGCTTCCATCCCAGTTCCCAGAATCAATTAGCCAAATCAAACCATGTCGCCAGAGACAAAGTAGAGAGGTGTTATGAAGTCACAAGGAAGAGGCAGGGTTCTGGGAGAAAGAATATTAGTAACTATTTTTTTAGTCTGTCCTATGATTAATTTTCTCTGCAGAGTTCTCAGGACTCTTTTATTTTTAACTAAAATTGCATAGCGGTCATTTGGTAAATATTTAGTCCATGAGCTCATTTCAACTTTAGAGCAGCTCAGTGAGCTCAGTGCTATTATTTCTTGTGATAATTTCTAATATCATGTATTTGACAAATAAGAAACTAAGACTTAGCTCAAGGTCACAGAGACTGCAAAAGGAAAACCTAGATGGCACCTCAGAGGGTTTGACTCCAGAGACTCTTCTTAATTCCTGTATTGTAATGACAATACCCAAGTTAAAAATAATGGTCCTTGTGATGATGCTATCTCCTGATTATTTATGTTTATAGGTTTCATTGTATATAAAGAAATAAATATTTATGTACTTCTTTAATTACATATTCCTTAATTTTTTGTATGACAATTATAATGACATTTACAATAGCAATATACAATTTATGTTTTGTTTTGCCTTTAGTTTAGCTCTATATTTAAATTTCAGCTCTGACAATAAAAAGCTCCATACTAATTCCTGGTATTCATAAATGGATCTCAGCAATCTTATGTCATAATCTCAAGCCGGGTGTTAAATTCATCTGACAAGCAGGAATGCCACAGGCTTCCACTTCCAGAGTAGAACACAAAGAAAAAGAAAAGGAAATTCATTAAGTCTACAAGTTTTTCGTGCTTTAAAGTTGGAAATGGGTTTAAGCCTGAATGCTTCTAGCATTTTATAATTTGGCTTGTAATCAGCTATGAGAAAGGAAAAGTAATCACTAAAATGAAGTGGTTTACCATCCTGCAATTGTGACAGCAAAGAAATAGGACTTCATGATACCATTAAAACAAAAGAATGCCTAATAATATTAATGTTAATGAATTCTTGTGCTGTGCAAAATTGTAATTTTAAAATTTAAACTCCTGAACTCATGCCCATTGTAATGTTATTTACATGCTGAAAATTAGATAATGTTTCTCAAAACCAAAACCCAAAAAGAAACCACACCAAAATAATCCTCCAATTGTATTACATCTTCTTTTTCCATGAGTAAATAAAAGGTAAGAAACATCTAACTTACCACTTGCAAGAGCTTTCTGAAAACCAAAGTCTGACAGACACAATTATCTAAGCAGTTTGAAGAATAGGATTAGAATCTTCTCCTATTTCTATGTCTACTGTATTTATTGGGCCATGCTTAGGGTAGTGGGAAGTTATAAATGTATTGTCTTTATAGAATTTAGAGGGTTTTAACAACTCCTTTTGAAAATATCTGCTGCAGAGAAGTGGTTTATAAATGAGCTCAGAGAATGATGACCTTTTTCTCAGATCAACTAGACTCCTTTAGTTAAGGAGAAGATACAAAGCTGGTTACCTGCCTTAAGATGTTTAATTGACTCTTCAAAGATCAAAAGCTAATAGATGGACTGCTGTTAAATCCTGTACAATACCATTGTTTCTACACCTTGAATTTATGTGGGTTAACAGTGTGGTCTCTTAAATGTAAGTTTAAGAAAATCCCTACTCTTTCTTTTCCTTTTCTCTCCCACAGTTAATGCCTAGTATAAAGGAAGAATAAGACTGAGCAGTTGGTTGCCATTTCTTCAGATGGGTAACAGTGGACAGTAACATTTTTCTCATCACTAAATAATTCTCCTGAAGCAGAGAGCTTTCCAAGTGTGGATGAGTTTTCTTGTTTTTTCATATGTATTTTAAATATGCAAACGTAAAAGACCAGTAATATAGACTATGATTTCACATTCAATTTGTTTTCGTATCATTCTCAAAAATGGCTCTGTCTAGGAGTCAGACTATGTTGATCTCCTTTTTTTATTTTAAAGAGAAAAAAATAACAAAACAACAACAACGAAGGCAAAAAGAAAACAATACAGGATTTCAAAATAAAATGATAAGGCCTCTCATGGTGGCACATGCCTGTAATCCCAGCACTTGGGAGGCTGAGGAAGGAGGATCTTTGGGAGTTTGAAACCAGCCTGGGCTACAAAGTGAGCTGAAGGCCAGCCTGGACCGCATAGTGAGACCCTGCCTTAAAAAGACAAAAAAGAAAAGAGGAAAGATAATTACTAACAGTGGTTGTTATATTACAAACTATTATCTTCAACGAAATTGCTCAGATTAACAGATACAAGAATGCAAGATTGATCAAACAATTAAATACAATAACATGTAATAAAAACATTAGAAATGGTACAGAGCTTCATTAAACAAGATGGTAGGAATTCAGCAATGGTTGTTATATTGCATATTGTTGTCCTCAGATTCATTGTTCCAATTACCAGATATAATCATGGAAAATTGGTCAAGAGAAAAGAAAAAAAATAAACATTAAACCAACAGATGTGCAATACACTTATCCCAGGTAGATCTTTATCCAGAACTCCAATTTCTCTGAACAATAGATTTCTAGAACAGTAGCTTTTACTAAAAATAATTTTAATATTATCTTAGAAGCTTAAATGCTAAAGTGATTTTTATCCTGACTTATAATCCCTTGTTTGTCCAATCACCTTAAACATTTAGAAGGCATTTTAGGATAGAGACTGTGTTTTCCCATTTTTGTATACCACTTATCAGGTCTGAATTTGGAGAGTTATAAAGGGTACGTGAGGCCCATAATTCCCTGCGGCATCAACTGAGCCTTTTATTGCATTACATCACAGGTCAACTTTTACCTTTACTGATCTTACCTATACAGTTTATTAAAGATGTTGTGTTTGAGTGCGAAATGCCTTCTGAATGCTCCTTTCCAGAGCATGTGTTTAAGAAATCTAACCTAAGAAACTACAACTGTCTTTATAGTAATCTCTTGTAGGTACTCTTCCTAGGTCTTTCCTTATTTTTGTCTTAATAATATTTCATATTGTGTATTTTGTAATTCATTTTCTTATTTATCCTGTTTTGAAAATGTTATCTTAGAGATCCCAGTGATATAAACATTTTTAGATAAGGGCATTGGTATTGTATTTGATCTAAATCTTAACTCTAAACATACTAATAACTATTTCAATACTTAAATCTTGGTGGTTTCATCGGTTTCATTTTTAGAAAGCTAAAGAGCTTCCAAGGTCTCCATTTTTATGAAAATTAGATTAGATAATTTTTAAAATCTACTATTAGATTATTAAAAGTTCTTTTATAGAACATTCTCTAATTTTCTATTTTAATTTCATTTACCTATCCTGAAATATATGATGAAACATATTCAAATATCATCACCATCAGTAAGAAATCCATGCCTGTCTTTCTTGCACCATCATCTGAGATATACAACTCCTCATTTCATTTTAATTTTAAATTTAGACTAACAAACATTGTTGGGAAACCCAATAAAACTAAATGAAATATAACATTTAGAGTAATATGCATAAATGCACACATTCTAAGTGTGAAACTCATTGAATTTTACATAGAAACATATCTGAGCATGCCACACACAGTGACATAAAACTTTCCCAACACCAGAATTTTTTTTATGTGTCTCTTCTCATTCATCTCTCCCTGGAGAGGGCACCATTATTCTGATTCCTGTCACCATAGATTAGTTTTGGCCATCTTTGAATTTATTAGAATTAGAATTATAAAGTATGTGTTCTTCTTTATCTGCTTTCTTTCCTCATTATGTATCTGTGAGATTCATTCATTTTACAGAGTTCAGAAGTAGTTTACTCTTTCACAGTGCTGTGAAGTTGTGGAGTGTGGAAAAGATATGTTTGTATTTCAACAGAGTAAGATATTTTTCAATACATTTCACTGGAGACTTGGGATCCTGGGCTGAATGCAGGCCTTGGGAAGGGAATTTGCAATTGTACAGACAGAGCAAGAACTCCAGAGAGATTTACCTCCCATCAGGTCTGTTTTTGTTTCAAGAGAGAGAGAGAAAAAAAAAAAGAAGCCCAAGACTTTGGCCACGACTCTAGGTTATAAAATCTGAAGACTCACGGGACTATTCAGCACTTTAAAGATTTTAATAATATTCCAAAGGGTTACAATAAAAACTCAAGATCCTTTCAGCAAAGAGCAGAGATTTCTCTCTCTCCTTTTGAGAGAAAACACCCTACTTTTTCTCATATGTAAGCTAAGAAAGTACACATTCTTCTTTTGTAAGAACAATTGACTTGGCTTTAAACATACTACTCCAGGCATAAAAATCCAGGATAGGAAAGATCATAGAATAATTATTTGCTTTCTAAACAGTTAATGTTAATCAGTATATGGGCCAGAACCAGGTAACTCTTCTGTGCATTGAAGATAAAATTAATTAGTTAATAGTTATTAATATTAATAATTATTCCATTTAATTAAAATAACCACGTATTTATTCATCCTATATTTGATGTTTATAGGTTGTTTCTGACTTGCAACAATAATTTCAGAAAAGCCACCTGAACATTCCTATACCTATCTTGATGGTCATGTATTCTCACTTTTTGAAAAAAATAATTAGGAGTCAAATGGCTAGATCACAGTGCAGAAGAAGTGTTTGCAAGTGTAGTTACATGACAAGGAATATTTTTTAACAATGTACATTCCTCCAAAGTATGCAAGTGGTCTACTTGCTTCACATCTTTAGTAACATACACTCATTCTCCTTCTGAGAAGTTAACATTTTTCACTGGTATAAAGATGCCTCTACATTATCTTCTAATTTTCAGAATATTGGTTCAGATACTGCAAGTTTTGGAGAACATTGTTTCTTTCAAAGTAACTGAAGCAGGAAAGGGCAGACAGCCTGCAGACAATGGACCATGAGCTCTTCATACATGTACCCTTGGGCTTGGTTTCAATTTCTTATGCCTAGGAATCACTGACCTGAACAGAGGCACACAAGACTGATTTAAATAATCAGTTCCAGTAAAACACACTGTATATTAGAAAATGTTCAGGATGAACAGTTTCCTGTGGGAAGGCAAGAAAACTTTCCAGAGGGATGGCGGGCCCTGAGGGCAGGGGAGTATTCTAGACAGGAAGTTCAGCGGGCAAAGCAGGACAGTCAGCTAGGGAAAAGCCAAGCCCAGAGGAGTCAGGATGACCCAGTGAAAGACAGGATAAAGTGATGCCTGGGACTGAAACTAACAAAAACAAAACCAGGCTCCAGTGTGGGGACATGATGGTCAGGACCTGGGTTCTGGTAGCCTGATAAACAAGGGTCTCATGTTAAACTAGAGGGATCTTCCTGTCCAGGAATGTGACGAAAACAAGGTAAGAGATAGCCAGCACCACCAAGCATTTATTCATACCCTCTGATGCATCCCATTGTTCTGCTTGTGCTGATAATTGTAGAAAAGTTATAACTGATGGTGTTTGCCAAACTACACTTGCTGCACACTCCCAGTTCCTGACTGCTATTTCTAAGTCAAACTTTCCCTTCTTACCCATAGGCAGAATTCACTGTGGCCCACAGTGGTCTTAGATTTAGTCATGTTTGTGTATAAAAATCCTAGACAAAGAGTCCTTGTGGCAACCCTTTTTCCTTTTCTTTGGAATTTCAATTTCAGATCATGGCAGACTAAAAATTTCCCTCTGTGTGTGTGTGTGTGTGTGTGTGTGTGTATGTGCATGCAGATGTTTCTTTTGGCAATGAGAATTTGTTGTCTTTTCCATCAAGATCATCTGCCTCTCTACTCTTTAAGTTTGGACATGGCTACTTGAATAGATTTGGAGATTGGGCAAATGCAGTGCCAGCAATAGCTTGACAAGCACATACACTTGGAACTTTATTTCCCTCCAATGCTGAGAATCTTGAAACCACCATGTGAGTGAATCTGAGTTAAGCTTTTGCAGTAGAAAAGACCAGGAAGAGCAGACACAAGACACTTCAGCCAACCATTGTTCACCCACCACCGTAGAGTCTGCCGAATGTCAGGAATGAACAGGTTCACCGGGTGACATAGCCATAAGTTAATTGACTTCCCTGGTAAACTCCGATGCATAAAGTTAGTCCAGCCCATACATTCACGACTGCAGACTCAAAGAATGATTTAACCAACCCAGAAGACAGTGAGGAAATAATAAATGGCTACTATTACTTACAGTTTCAAGCCTTGCTCTTTGAATATGAGTTACCAAGCAAAACCTGACGTTACCCCGGGCTGCCAATGTTTTTATAACCCATAGTGTCCTTTCCATTTTCAGTTATGTAATTCTCATTGAAAGTTTTCGTATACTCTTTCAATTTGTTCTTTTTGCTTACATTCTTTGTTGAATTTAATCAATGCATTTTGAAATGTCAATATTGAACACTTCAATTCTAAAATGTCCCTTTGGTTACTTTATGAAAGATATCAATATATATTGAAATTTTTCACATGCCTCATTATTTCTTCCATCCTCATTATCTATGTATGTAATCTACTTAAGTTATTATGAGTAAGTCTAATCTCTGGATCACGTTAGGGTCTGCTTTAACTGTTTAATATTTCTCTAGATTATTAATCGTGTTTTCTTGCAGGCTTACATGTTTGCATGATCAGAAACTTTTATGCTGCCCTCAAATTTATATGTTAAAATGCAAACTGGTAGAAATGAATTTCTATTTTTTATAAGCACCCAGTCTGTATTTTCTGCTATTTTTGTTATAGAAATCTAGACAGATTATACACATGCATAGTAATTTTTTAAAACTATAAAACCAGACTTTATTTAAAAGACTTATATATGTCCAGATTATATCATCTAACCACAAAAATTCTCCTCTTTCCTCTTGAAATAAAAGTTTGAATTGATAATCTTTTTTATCTAATCAGAAAGAGGTCTGAGCCAAATTTTATAAAATCTGCCCTTTAATATTCAGTTTGTTAGGCTTCTCACCTTAGAAAAGTCTACAAGCTGGCAAATGTCCTGGAGGGAGACAGTGTTTGCTCTATGCAGGCCGTTTTTTCCCATACTATCAGCATGGTCTTAGTTCTACACTAGCTGCAAGGTCTCCTACTGTTCAAGTTCAAAAATGTGCCATAAGGAAACCAAGCCTGTTAGGGTGGAAGTGTGCTTTCTCTCCAGTTCACATACCAGTATTATAAGACCACCCCAAACAATAATTGCTTTAATAGAAACACGTCTTCATAGACGATATCATTCTCACCGCCATCAAGGTTAAGAAATTTGTTTTTTTGAAAAGATACTTCTCCTTTACTAGTGTTATGGAAATAATTTTTCTAGTGTGTGAACGTGCCAGTGTGTATGTGTATATACGTGTGTGTGTGTGTGTGTGTATGTGTGTGCATGCATGCACGCATGCATGCACGTACGTACCTGGTTATATCTATCTTGGTACTTCAACATTTCCAGAAAGAAAAATCTTAGAAGAAGCGGTCTTGCTTTGAGTTCATGAGAAACAGCAGTGAGCAAATCATCTCAAAGCTCAACATTTAGATCAAGTACAGCATTCACTCACTCAAAAATATTTATTAGCACTTATTGTGTTACAAACATTATTCTAAGCAATAGCAATGCATCAATGAACAAAACAGTCATAAATTCTTTTCTTGCGAGGTTTACATTGAGTCAAGGGAAGTAGAGAATAAACAATAGACAAAATAAATATGCCCCTTGAACATACTACATATTGCTAGATTTTGATAATTTCTATGAAAATAAATAAATAAGTGAACTAAGGGGAGCTCAATGCTGATCCAGAACCAGAACGGAGGTAAATATTTTGAGAGGAACAAGAGAGAGAGAGGGAGGGAGGGAGGGAGAGGGAGGGAGGGAAGGGGGGAGAGGGAGGGAGGGAAGGGGGGAGGGAGAGGAAGAACATGAGTTAATGACCCAGAGGCGGAGGCAAAGCGACATCGAGAATGACGCAGGCATACATGTATATATGGAGGTTGGGGATGTGTTCTACCCTCATTTTCATATTCCTCATTTGGGATTTAGTTACTTATTGAAATGTATTTGCAATCCTGAAATCAGTGCAAATCAAAAACATGCCATTTTTGTGGTCGTTCATGGAAACAAGTGACAACAATTCTGAAGCACCCTTCACAATGTGAATTCCCGGATGCTGTCAAAGAAGGCAGCACCACGCTTTCTTACTTCGGATGTTTTACCGTTAACACAACTCCTTGAAATAGCCAACTAAATGCTCTTTTTATGTGCTGTATATTTTTTGCAAGTGATTTCATTGTTAAAGTTGTTCTGAAGGCTAATGTCAAGGTGCTTTCTAGTATTTCAAATTGCAAAAAGTTAGTGATGCACTTTTTAAATAGATGAATATATTAGACAAGCTTTGCTAAAACATGAGCTATGTGTTGCTGGGTATGAATTCAAAATTAATGAATCAATACTCTGCATTTGGAAGACATGTCCTTAAGCAGAAAGACATGCATAAGTGCATCTTTTGACTGAAAGATGGAACTGTGACTGATATCAAATCCTGTATTTCCTATACAAGAGCTGGTTCAGTATCACTACTAGGTCAATGTTTATGGCAAATTTATAGAGGACCACTAATCATTCAAATAAGTTTCAAATGCAAATAAGAATCAAATGGACAGAGAGAGAGAGAGAGGAAGAGAGAGAGAGACAGAAATGTATCATAAGGAACGAGCTTGTTTACAAGATTTGGTGGACTGTCTAGGCAATCCAGTATCTGTACATATCAGGGCATTATGTCTGGAAAGTGTTAGAAAGTAGTTAATGCTCCAAACCATAGACTGAATTTCTTCTTCTCTAGGTAAACCTCAATTCTGCTATTAAATCCTTTCAAGTGATTAGATCACACTCACCCAGATTATCCAGGATAATCTCCTTTACTCAAAATCAACTGATTTTAGATATTAATCCTATCTACAAAATACCATCACAGCAACACTTAGATTAGTGTTGGATTGGATAACTGGGTACTATAGCACAGTCGAATAAAACTGACCATCACAGCAAGCAAGTCTGAAGGTACCTGAAAGAGGAGTATGCTGGGCAGAGAAACAGTCAGTGAGCCATTACAAGGATTTTGGTTCTTGCCCTAAGAAAAAAAGGGATTTCTTTTTGGCAGGGTTTTTGAGCAAACGAAGCTTATGATAAGATTTATGCTTCAAAATGATCAATTTGGTTCTTGAAAATGGCCAAGGAAATGATGGGGAGGAACAGGAGCATGTTTGCTTGCCTCATTTAAGTCTTTGATCATGGCGGTAAGAGCAGCGGCGAGAAGGGATCAGACTCGGGATATATTCTGTAACCAGCAGCTCAAGGAGGTGGACAAATGAAAAGGAACAAAGAGAATTGTCATAAACAGCTCCATGAGCTTTGCTATGAGTTCATGAGGAGAATGAAGATGTCTAAACAGGAAAGGACTCTGAGTAAAGATCCTCTGTGTGGTAAGAAATCAGAGGAGCAGCTTGGATACAGCTAGTAGATAATTCAAATGGAAACATGAGAAGACAGTTAGTAGACAAGTCTATAATTAAAGATCAAAGATTAGAGTAAATTATAGGGTCTTCATTTGGCATCTGATTAGTTAAATCATTTGATTTAAATTGGATAATATAGCAGGAGGGACAGGCAAAGAGAAAAGCACTCCAGGACTAAGTCTGGGGCACTTCACTGTTAAGAAGTCTAAAAGAATATGAATAAATAACTAAATGAATAAAGAGAGGGGAAAATGTTGGAAAATACCAAGGATGTGGGATTACCTGAAAGTCAGCTGGACAAACACTTCCTATAAGGAGGGTGCAATCCACTGTGCTGAGAGCCACTGAATTATGGACGAATGATTGCTTATTACACTCAAAGTGCAGAATTATTGGTGACTTAGATAAAGACAATACCCCTACTCTGGACTGGTTTTAAGAGAAAATGGGAAGAGGAAAAATATATGCAGGGAATAAAATAACTCTTTTTTGCTGTCACATGTGTCTAACAGATTTATTTGGAAACAAAAAAATTATCAATGGTACGATATAATCTGGAACTTTTGAAATTATATGTCCTGCTTGTTCTGTCTTAGTAAACCATGGATCTTTCCATACTTGACTTTATTTAATATTCTTTCCCTTTTTCTTTGCTCAAAAGCCCACAGCATTATAAATTTACATTTCCCTTGCCATTCTGTTATAGTCCTCTCTATGTGTTCACTTTTTTGAACTTTCCATATCTCATTACTCAATATTTAACAGCTAGGAATAATTTGTGTTTTTCACCCTTATATTCTTTTAGCACCTGGTATGATGTTAGCTATAAAGCAGGTTTTGAATACATATTCAGAAACGAATGTATAAATTTCCTTGTACTATTTCATCTAACTGTTCTTGGAAAGATGGACACTAAGCTGACATACAAAATTTAGGATGTGCTTCCACTAAACTTTATGAGGGTACTAATAAAACATTTAGTATAAAATTCCAACCATTGCTCTTGAGATTTGTATTGCTTAAAAACTTTATATTTCATTTTGTAAAAGAATCTTCAATTTTTTCATTTCTACCTTTATGTAGTTGGATTTACATCAGGCACACCCAGTCTGTCATTTCAAGCAGTAACTTTGTCACATAAAAACAACATCATTTCGTGTAATTTTAAAAACAGTTTAAAGCTATTAAGCCAAATCCACAGCTATGATTTATATGCTTTTTAAATATTTCATTATATCATCTTTGTAGATAATATAAAGTGAATATCCAAAAATTATAACGTTTTGATTTACATATGATATACAGTAAGTATATGAAAAAAAGCATCACCTACCTAAATATGATAAATATATAAATATAGGATTAAAATACATAATTGTAAATATACATAATTAATACATAATTAGTGTAAAAATACATCATTTGTACAGTGTGATACTTTCAAGAAGCCTCAAGTCATACGTTAAGCAAATGTCTGGTTTCTAGTAATAGGAACAATGGTAGCATCACCAGCTGAAGGAGATATTTTTGAGAACTAAAGAGAGATCCTGGAGCTCATGACAGGAAGAAGTATGGTCTTCCTAACCGAGCGACGGACTTTCTAGAATGCTTTCAAATGGATCGGCTTCCAACAAGTTACAGTTTCAAAATCAGAAGAAGAAACATCTGATTAGCTTATGGTATTCTACAGATAGAAGAATTATAGCTAGGGAAGCACTGTTAGAGATGCAGGTCTAAAATAGCTTTTAGGGATATTTTTAAGGTGATATGTATATATATGTATATAGTATATATAATTTCATCAATGATTGATTTTTTAATAACTTACAGTATTTTATTCATGCATTTATACAACAAATAACTTATACATGTGACCTTTGTATCATGCACCAGCTTAGGTACCAGGGATAGTGATCAGTGACCAACGTCTTGACCTTCCTTCAGTGTCCTCCTAGTTCAGAAAGTGTGAAAATACTGACACAAATAATAACAGTGTGACATTATGTTAGAATTTCCACATGATTCTGACTGATGAAACACTGACAGGGTAACTTTCATTGAACTAAAACACATAAAATTGAAAATGTATGCAATTCTGGCCATCAAATGGTCTTAGGATATTAATGATTTTTAATCCATGTTTTAGACATTTTACAAGACGGACAGTTGCTTAAAATGAAACGTTTGAAATCCTGCTACAACTCTTTAAGCTTCTCAGTTTCAGAAAAAATACTTTTTTTGATAGCACTTCTTCAGTTCTACCAAATGATAAATAGCTGAATATTGTTGGAGTTTAAATATTTCTGAGAGAGCAATTCTTCACTCCCTGCTGTTTACAAGTAAAACACTGTCTACAAATAATACATTACATTAGCTGTCCTCTTTATCATAAAGCCATGTTGAATACTTGTAACATTTATAAAATGACACCGACTGATTGCAAATGAGCATTACCCTTGAGCAAATTATGAACACATTTATTTCAGTCTTACGCGTTTGAAACTAATTTTCTGGTAATATCAAAAGTGTTCATAGAATTAATTTCCTGTCAGTTCAGCAGTATTCAAGTGAATATTTTATGATTTTGCATTAGCTGTATTTGTCTAGAGTTGTGACATGATCGAGTCATTCTCTGAGGGAAACACATTAATAATTAAACTCTGTCCAATGCGGAGTGCTAAAGATGACAGCATAATTGTACATTTCCAGAGACCATTTCACAAAGCAGAGAAGGAGAATTGCCCTTCCACCATTTAAATGTCAATTTAGAATTTCTTTCTAAACTAAAACAGCATTTTAGAGAAAAGGGTGGTGCGGGATTGATGTCAAATTTGGAAACTGTTCTCTTTACTTTCTCTTTATTTTAAAATGTGAGCTAAATGCAAATAGCCTCCTTCACTCTTTCCTTCTCACGCTGAATAAACTGTCAGTTAGAAGTTCTTTCTTTTGGCAATATAACACCATCAATGGTCTTTGAACCAGGACTGTTTAAATGATAAGTACTACTCGCATAGATTAGCTCCGTAGGAAATAGTGCAGCTGACATGAGAAACTTTGATTGGTTTCGGCTTTTCTAGTTGAGTCTTTTTTAACTTAGATAACTTCAGCAGTAATTTAAGTTTTTAATCTACTTCCCAATCAAATGGTTGTGGATGGATCACTGTATGGGCCCTTATTTATGCTTCCTATTCAGATTCTTAAAATAAAGTTATTGGACTTTTACTAGTGAGATTTTAGAAATTTCAGAGGCATACATATATTAAGCACATTAAAACTACACTTGTGTTTCCTACCTAGACAAACCATGGTTAAGAATTGTGACTGGAGGAAACTGAATAAAACTGAGTTTAACAGAAACCAAGACTAGAAGCCGGACCCTAAAATAATTTGAATTTCAGTTTGCTGTTGAATAAAGTAAGCAGCCAAACCTTCCATGAGCTTCAGTTTAATTTAAACATACATATTCCTTAGAAATAATAGATATTTTCTAGTATAACATTAGATGAATAAGTACTTTCTCTTTGAAAAATCCCATTTCTTGAAATTTATCTTAAAGAGATAATACCAGTGATTTAACCATAATGTAGTTCACGGCAGGTTCCTTTATAAAAGGAAAATAGGAATTAATTTAGCTTATGGCTTAAAAAATTTGTTAAAAAAGGATACATTTATATCATTATTCTAGTGTTATAAATAAAAAAAACTTTTACTGATTAAGAAAGTGTTTATTCATATACATGTTTATGTTGGGTTCACTCATACCCCAAATATTCGTTAAATGCTTATTAATAGCTGGCAGTGTTCTTGGTATTGGAGACAGTGCAGTGGGGAGAGAAGCAGCCCAGGTCCAGTGGGACCAGCACTGCAGACAGGAACAAGTAAGAATAAACATGTGGAGATATTGTGTTCAAAATGTATAGGAAGCTAGGAAAGGAACCAAGCAAATTGAAGAACACCTTGGACAGACAATTAGTAGAAGGAGCACTCCAGAGGGTGTAGATGGAAATGTTGGGCCATAATGCATTTGGAGGCTTGGGGACCCAGAGTTAGGGTTGGAATTCAGAGTCTCTTGTAAAAGCTAGTTAATTGGGCATATTTGATACCAAGCAAGGAGCCAAAGTCAAAAGATGTGTGTATGTTTGTGTGTGTGTGCATGTGCGTGTGCGTGTGCATGTGTGTGTGTGTGTGTGTGTGTGAGATGGTGGAGTTTGAACTCAGGGCCTTCAAGTAAGCTATATTTTCCAGTAATTTTTTTAAAAATTTCCTTATTATTTCTTTATTTATTGGTTTTGACACAGGGTCTGGCTAAATAGCTAAACTGTTCAGGGTGGACTACATCTGGTCATCTTGCCTCAGCCTCCCAGAGGGCTGGGTTTACAGATTTGTGACACCTGCATGAATCAGGTGACTGCTGCATCAGTAAAAAAAGAAGGCAGCCATTGAAGGAAAGGGTGTAGAGTACCCAGAGGCATTTACAGCCTATGGGCCTTGGGGAAGGAGCGGAAACTTTCCTCTGGGTCAAATAGGAAGTTGCTGAAGAGCTTTGAGTATGGGGGTGAAATATGTTGACCTTTGAAAAGAACGTGCTACTTTGGTGAGATCTTGGGAAGGACATCAGAAGTTTGAAAAGCGTTATGCAGAACTTCTCCTCATGTACGGGAGGTATGTGCTGGTTTGGAGTTTTGTAATATTTGTCTGAATTCTAACCTCTCTAGGCAAAGAAAGACGTGCCTGCTGCATATCACTTTGTAATCAGTCAGTGCCTAGCATAGAAACTTGCTCAGAATAAGGACAAAGTGACTTTCGTCGCTAAATGTGTGAAGCAGTAAGTACTTTTGAAGTTTATGTATCCACAGATAACTGGCCTTACATGGCAGATACCTTTTGCCGCACTGTTCCGGTGAGAACTCCAGATCTACAGAATTGATCCAGGAGATTAGCCAAGAAATATATTTCTTTTAACCCCTTCACACTGTTTTCTTTCCCCCTCCCCCCCCCCCGGTACCAGGGATCGAACTCAGGACCTTGCACTTGCCAGGCAAGCGCTTATGCCACTGAGCTATACCCCCAGCCCCCCTTCACACTGTTTTCGAAAAAACATTAAAACGAGTCTATAGAATCCTTAACAAAATGTGAAGTATATTAGAAAAGCATATTTGCATACGCATGAGTATATGAAGGTAGGAAATTTTTCATATTTTTAAAACTTTCTATGGAAGCTACAATGTCCTTTTGTTTATAAAATAGAAATAAACTAGATAGACTGATAGATATAGAGATATAGTTAATGATAAGCTAGGCAATTAACTAGGCTCAAAATTTTAAATTCATTTTACCAGAGAAACATTAAAGAGCCAATTCTCAGGCTGGGGGATATAGCTGAGCAGCACAAGTGCCTTCCTTGCAAGCACGAGGTCCCGAGTTTGATTCCCGGTAAAAAACAAAAAAAGCCATTTCTCAAAATTCATTCATGTGGAATCTAGAGACTGTTAGCACATGTCTTGTTTTCAATAGAAAACATAAGAGGAGAAGCCATCACAGCCCCTCGTGGCTGTGCGACTGTGCAGCTGTGCGATTGCTGCGCCGGGCTGGTTGGGCGGCCCCTTTCTTCCACTGAGCATCAGTATTGTATTGGTTTGTGAATTTGTTTGTGCCAGTTCAACCACAGTATTTAATATGATTTGTGTTTTCTTATTTATTTAGCCAGTATATTTTGATTTGCTTTTTTGTTTCAAATGACAATTTCTGCATGATACAGTACCCTAGGTCGCCTTCTGACAGTTAACAGACTTTCTACCACCTCTGCCAACCTGCTGTCTTCTTGTTTCCTAACAGGATTTTTACCGTGTTGCATCTAATGTAACTTAGACAATAAAGGGTTTGGCTAGCTAAAAAAAAAAAAAAAAAAAAAAAAACAAGAAAGGAAAACATAAGAGTCTTGCCAAAGGAGTGAACTGCACAAGAACAAAAACAAAAGGGAAACCCACAAGGGACATATTTATGTGTTTCATTTTAAACGCACCTCTCTGAGTCCTGTAAAATCACAATTAAGGAGAATGCAATTCTTTAGAAGACTCAATGGTTAGGAATTGTGATTGTTATTTTTGTTTTGCTTTTTCAGCACTAGCTTCTAGAAGAAAGAGACAAATGACAAATATACCCTTGAGCAATTTTTGGAATTTATTCAGAAAAATATCTCCCGGACTACATTATGCTGTCACAACACATATTTACCTTTCCCTACATTTTACATCTACATCTGTACAGTGATTGCCAAGGTTTCAAATAATCAAGAGGTCCCAGATTTTATTATGATTATTAGTCTAGACTAATTTAAAAAGCATTGTGAAACGCTGAATTTTAGAATTCTCTTTTTGTATTAGAGGATGAAACCATATTTTAACAAAATAATTAATTAATATGTACCCCTAATTTGAAAAAATGGTAAAGTTTTCCTGTAGTCTGTATTTCTCTTTCAATATAACTAATGTACAATAATCAACTGTCATATATGGAAAACTAATTATTTAATAAAATCATTTGTCTTATATGTAGCATTTATGGCAAGCCTAAGTTAACAATCCTCAGAATTTTATGTAGAATAAGATCTACATCAACAGAGCAACAATACATATTTGGTAATGCAGACAACCTTTTAGGGATCATTTTAAAAATTTATCATTGCAGAACTGTATTTAAGAAGGACTTAAGATATACAAGCATATAACAGACACATGTATCTACTGTAATTTCTACAAGGCAGAATTTTATTAATCTAGTATTAGTTGTTCTATGTGCTTCAAAATGTAAACTTAGAATTTCCTTGAGCACAACAACATATTGTGTCTATCACCCCCCAAAACCCACTGATGAATTTTCTTGTGTATAAACCTTGTATTAGGTTTTTTTAGTCTACATAAGGTCATAGCTCTAAACAACAGATAATTTCCAAGTTATGGAAAAACAATCAATAGATTTCATCAAATTTGAATCCCTCTGGAGCAAGTTTTGCTACCTTAAGATTATCTTCCTGTGTCACAAGAGATAATATTTTCCTACCAAAATAGCAATACATCATTAAGACGCTGTCACTTCTCTTTTAGGAATAGCAGAAGATGCAATGGTTTGGGCAATGGGCCTTCCCTAGTCAAAGTAAGAAGGGAAACGCTGGTCAGCACATAAATTTACTACCAGCACATTTCTGGTCCTTTCATTTCCCACGTTTTCCTGGAACATCCTTCATCTTCAAGCACTACAGGTAGATCCTTGATACATCTCTGAGACTCAACTATAACTTCACCCTGACCTTTCACGTGGCCAGCTCATTAAAATGTACATTTTTAATTCAAAAAGCAATACAAAACTATGGCTTAAAAATCACAAAAATAAATGTGCTTAATAATTTCATGTCTTTTCTCAATTCTTGTTTCACTGCAAGCCCTGGGTGAATTTCCCCAGAGTGCAACAATGCTAGTTTTCTATACAGTCTTAGAGAAATGTTCTTTGAATGCAAGTTGTGTAAGTTGCATCTCCTTTTGCAAGGTTAGGAGTATTAGCTTATTATTCCATATCTTCTTTCACTTACCAGTTTACCCACCTTTTCACATTAGTATGGGTTAATCAACACTTTCTTTTTCTTTTTCAAAGCAAATTATCCCACTGGATGAATAAACCAAATTTATTTAACCACTCATTTATGAGAGAAACCTTAGGATGTCCCCAGTCATTGATGTTGAAATCACTAGTATAATAGGTATACATAAAAAACTTCATGTACATATCCAACATTATTTTCTTATCCAAAACAGAATAACCCTCCACTGATGAGGGAGTTGAAGTGTTTTACATTAAAGACTCTGTATATGTAGTGGTGTCTGACCATTGTTTGCGAAAGACAATTTCTATTCCACATACATCGATACTCCGATTTCAGCGTACTTTGTCACGTGCCCAGGTCCAACAGTCATTACATACTGACACTGGAGAGATTACCTGACATTTCTGTGTCATTGTTTTATTATTTTTAAGATAATAGTACCCTTGTGGTGACCTTATGAACCATGTAAAGAAGGAATGGTTTAAACAGTGGCAAAAAAAAAAATTCTATAAGAATACATAAAAGTGAGGTACAAGAATCATAATTATTGCTGTCATTACTGTTCTGCATGCTCCTACTACACCAAGAATTTCCTATTGATTTCTTTTATTTACACCAGTTAATGAAAAATGTATTTTAAAAATTTGAAAATCTCTTCACAGCATCGGCTGAATGAAATATAATAACTTTTCTTTCTCAAGTATGTGTGGATATTCGTACCTGAATTTGCCTGCAATTGCTTTTTTTTTTTTTTTAATGCTGAAGCTATCTTTCTCTGGTTTTAACATGAACATCTCTTTAAAACTGTGTGGCAGTTTCACTTTTATCTGTGGTTATAAAAAAAAGACTAGAACTATTTGCCTGAAGACATGTTTTACAATTCCTCATGAAGCCTGTGTGCGTGTGTGCGTGTGTGTGTGTGTGTGTGTGTGTGTGTGTGTGCGCATGCATGTCTCTCTGTGTCCATGTGCATGTGCGTGCCTGTATGTATATGCAGGCATGTGTGCATGTGTGTAGTGTCGGAGGATCAAGCCCAGGGCCCATGACCGCTATCACTGAAGTACTAACCCAGTCCTTGCCATAATCTTTTAATGCATTACTTTAGAAATGATATCCCTGAGAAAAATTTCCTAATTTCTTTTCTTTGTTTTAAGGTTACTCATGTCCGTTTAGAGATTTAACTACTTTGATAAACAATTAGAAAAATTTGCATCTGCTTATATTTTTTGTGATCAATATTAAATTTTGAGTAAGTTTGAATTAACTTTTTATTCTTTTACTTTTCTCCTTATAACTTTTCTTATTCATTTCCTTCTCTTCTGTTTTTTGAGTGCATCTTTAAAAATGTGATTGCGTTCCCTGCGATTAGTGCTGTGCACTATGGGCAAAGTGGAGGTCAGCTTGGCTGTCAGTGGACTCCCCCCACTCCAATTGCCCTTGCAACTTGAAGACATTTCTGTGCTGATTTATAATTTGTGACTCATCCATGACCTGCCAAGGACACTGCTGTTGCAAATAAGAGATTTAGTCACCCTCTTATGTCTGTAATTTCAGGAGAATATACTACTGGTTTAAGATTTGTAGAGGTCTGTGTCTGCTCCCTCTGTCTGTCCTTGGCTTGGTCTAAGTTTTCCAGTGTTTGACAGATATTTATTAAAGATAGAAGCCTAAGGTTGTGGCTAGCTCCCATTTTTATTGGTGAGGCTAATTCTTTTTCCTGTAAGTTTTTTTACTGATATTTTCATTTGGCTTTAAGGAAGGACAAAAGGAAGATACTGTACTATTGCCAACTGTGTGCCTTGCTTCTTATTTTTGTTACAATATTTAATTTCATCCTGCCATCCACTTCTTTAAGGGGATTTTCTACATTTCTCTAAACTAAGAAAGGCAGTCTTTTAATTTTATCAAATTTCCTCACATTTCTTTTTTGTTTCTGATTCAGTATACTTTGTAATTTGTTGTGTTTCTTAAAAAATTGCTTAAGTGAAAGATCATGACCCTGAAAATATCAGTCTTTAACACAACATCTCCAAAACAGCACCTAATGGTCAGAAGGCTCCAAATATATTTAATGAAGGACTATTTTCCCTCCGACCCTTATTTTTTATTTGTATTTTAGCAAATTCTTTTTGGCTTAACATTATTTGGCTTTGCACTTTGGAAAAATCAAACTTTTGCACATGTTAGTGACAGAAGAGGTTTTAAGATATTGGGGCAGCCCATTTCAAATATAGGAAAGTAGTGCAAGGTTTTGTACCACCAGGGGTTGTCTCTTTGCTCCTTCCTCCGTTATACAGTTCACACTTGCCAAATTCCCAAACACCATCACCTATAAGTCCACTATTATAGATAATTTTCTCTACATCATTAATGCTTTCATGCTTAAAAATCTCTCTCACACACACACACACGCATGCACGCACATGTACACACATACACACACACCTTCAGTGAGTGCTTCTTTACACTTAACAGCTACCAGAAGATGTAGTTATAGAAGTTGGCTGACCAGTCTGTCAATGCAGTACTGCCTCCGACTAACCCAAGTCTTTTGCCAATTTGTTTAACTTCATTCTACCTTAGTTGCTTTATGTATAATAAAATTATGGTAGAATATAGCCCCATAGAATTGTGTGAATTACTTGTAAAGTGTTAAATGATATGCCCAGCAGATTGTAAATCCATATAATGTTTGTTCTTATCAGCAGGTTGCCTATTTAAAGAATAACGAACAGAGAAATCTTCTTGGGAAGAGGATTACATCAGAGATAAGCATCTTTTGATGGGAAAAGTGAAGGAACTTGTACACCTGCTTCTCAATTTTGCCAAAGGCTGACCCTGTGAGAACAAAGTAAGTAGCCACAAAAGGAAAGGCCTGCAGCAATTTTCAATTTCCACTTTCTTCTTATACTTCTAAAGTTGTAGTGTTTTTAAACAATTGCAACTTTAACCTTCCTTAATATTACATTAAAAACATTTAGTATGCCATGACTTTTTTATGCTAACTTCAAAAAGTGCAGAAGGGAACTATGGCTAGAGAAGGCCAAACTGTAAGAGAATGCGTTACAAGGTATCTGATGATTTCTGCTGCAGCCTGGCAAATTTCTTTGTCAGGAGCTTCTCAGAGCAATCCCTCAGGCTGGTTTCAAGTTTACGCATATGAATTTCATCAGTTTTCACTCAGACCGCTCTCA
Source organism: Dinomys branickii (assembly GCA_004027595.1). Taxonomy (NCBI): domain Eukaryota; kingdom Metazoa; phylum Chordata; class Mammalia; order Rodentia; family Dinomyidae; genus Dinomys; species Dinomys branickii. Next base: position 21,801 of record PVLD010016869.1, read on the forward strand.
AAGAATCATTCGGAGGCTGATTATCTAGGTATGTATCGTCTTCTTTCAGCCTGTAATCCATCTGAAATCTTGTAAGGCACAGAGTTAAGTGGGCTTTCTATCAGAACATGGGAAAATAAAAAGATGCAATGTTGGTTGGCTTGTCTATGTTGGCCCTGCTGAAATTAAAAAAAAGTTAGAAAGTGATTGATGCTGAAAATTAAACCAAAGACTTGAGATTTATTGATCCCCCCATTTCCCTGCTGCCCAGATAATCAAATGTCAAAGGCTTGGTACTTTGTCATGGTACTTAGAGAACAGGTTTCCTGTCCTGTAGAACGAGTTCTAGGAACTAAATGTCTTTTTTTTTCTTAGCACCAAAGGAAGAGGAAAACTTGTAATGTCAAAGCCTTAGGAAAGGCCTAACTCCAATGTCTCTTCTTCTATACAAATCTTACAGAGCTCATGCTGAATGTGGAAAGATTTGACGTCACAGCTCAACTATTCAGCAAAGATAGATGCGAGAATCCATGACTAGACACAGAAGAGAAACGAGAAGGAAAAGAGCATGCAGAGTCATGGAGAGAAAGAACTAGCACACAGTAACGGTCTGAGCTGGGAGATGTTACCACCCAGAAAGGAATTTCGTGGGAGAGTGGTTGATATTCCACAGTGTAAGTGTCCAGTGGTCACTTCTGAGGTGCACTGGTTCCATCTAAGACCCTCCCATTCTTCACAGTCCTCAGTAGAGCCGATAGTATCACATGCCGTGGGCAAGTCCTAGGGTGGGCCACAGGGGAGAAGAAGAAGAATGAGGGTATAAGTTCTTTCTCTAGATCAGTGGCCACCAAAAACATGATAATAATGACTGAAGCTGAGATTCCAGGGAAATCTGGAGTTTATTGGAGCAAAAATTTGAAATAAGAAGTACGTATTAGGAAAGTAAGTACAGATGACGGGAAAATAATTTAGTTCAGTAATCAAATGTGTGAATTAATTACCTTGTTGTGGTCTACTTTTATAGTGTGATATTATACAATAGTAAAAAATTAACTTCTGTACAATGGTATAGATGTATTTCATGGACCTCATAGTGAACAAGGGAACCCGGAGATAAAGGTCATATACTACATGATTTCATTTGCGTAAAATTGGAAAGTGAATAAATGTAACCCATGATTATTAAAATCAGAGGATACTAAGTGGGGACAGATCCAAAATACCCATAAAAATGAGTGATGTAAATAGTCTATGTTTTTACCTGAGACTAAGGGTATAAATATGCAAATATTTGTCAAGCTATGCACCTAAGATTTGTACACTTTGTCATCTAAATTATGACTTAGTTTAAAAACTTTAAATAAAAATGCAGGTGTAGTATTAGATTATCTGATTTTCTTCCCTGAACCACCCTTCAAGTTAAACATTTTTACGGCTTTTTTTAATCTTGGCTGAAGTGTTATGGATGATTGTTCTGTGCGCACAACACTAACAAATACCAGAGAACTTCTGCTAAACAACTCTGTGAAGTATGAATTCTCTAAACATTTTCCAAGCAAAGACCATTAAAGAGAAACAGAAGCCTTTTTATTTTCAAGTATAACTTTTTTGTAGCTTTTCATAAAATTGATCTTTTCTAGGGTGAGTTTTATACATCTTCAATATCACTAGCTTTATTTCTTCTGCAGAGCCAGCATGTTAATTAGGAACTCTTTTCACAGCTCAGTATTCATTAGGAAACATGCATGTGTTTCCATGTCATGACACACTGGCACAGAATAGTACAGAAACTTGGCAAAGCATTATATGGTTATGGAATATCATCACAATTTTGTTTTCTTCCATTTACAATCAAGAAATAAGCATAAAAGAATGGAGACTTGTTATGTCAGGGTTTTAGGGCAGCTAAAATAAACATAACCAACTGGCTTCTCATGACCAAAATTTATTTTCTCATTCTTCTCTGGAGGCTACAAGTGAGGAATCAAAGTATTGACAGTACTGATTCCTCTACAGCAGTAATGGTGAACCTTTTAGAGATGAGTGCCCAAATCAACTTATTTAGCACACAGCGCCAACACTATAACTAACCTGAATAGTGAGCATTCAGTTTACAAAAATAACAGTATATTCATATCTTTCATCTTAAAAGAAAAACAGACAATATGCATGACAAACGTGCATCACCACTGTTCTACAGGTATCATTACCCAGCACTGCCCTCTCGAACAGAACCCCAGTCATACTGGAATAAGGACCAGCTCTATTCAAGAGGAGCTTATCTTTATGGTGGCCCTGTGGCTCAGCAGGTCAGAGCGCCTGCCTAGTAAACAGAGAAGCTCATCTTTGATTGACTAATTACATCTGCAATGATTCTATTTCAAAAACAGGTCTTATTCTGAGGTAAAAGTGGTTAAAATTTGAACATATAGTCAGGAGGGTGCAATTCAATCCATACACATGGCTACAGTGTGATAATATCCAATTCAGAGAAATTGCAGTACATTTTGAAATGTTAAATAAACCTTAATTTTTAATGAAAATGAAATTGCTGAGAACATCTTCTAAAACTTTTTCAAAGATGCATCTTAAAATATGCAAAAGAACAATTTATCAGAATTCTAATTATGAATCTTTATCTATATAGTTCAAATATTTTTGTCTTGCATTTTATAAGCTATGCCAAATTGAATTTATTTTGACCTTTGATTAAAATGATATATGGGAAACATTAAAAATGCAAATAACTCACATATGAAATTAAGCAGAGATTTGCTTTACCCAAGCAACTAAAGTGTCCTCCTATAGCTAATGATTTATTCCCTTGAATAAATAATTAATAATAGTCTAGAATTTTACCTTGGCATAGGAGTACATAGAACTGATATTCTCTGTTTAGCCATCCATTCCATAATTTTTTTAATTGCTCAGTGCCGTTAGTGTTTAATTTTGAATAAAATTTGAAAGATCTAAAATTTACCAAATTCATAGACAAAACCCACTCAGCATATTTTTCATAGAATCACTTTGCTCACCATAATACACTGTACATTTTAATTGTTCATAGTTAATCTATATAAAAAACACTACTTTTTATAGTATTGTAAAAGTCATGTTATTTTTCCAATTAAAATTTTATTTCCATACCCCAAAATAATGCATGTCACCTATGATGGCAAATAAATCTTCCTGCACTAGGCTAAATCAAAGCTGATAAAATTAAAACAAGTGTTTTAGAAATTTGGTTTAACTTTTAAATTGTGAGCCTCTCACTGGATAGCAATTGCATTAGTTCTTCGTGTGTTTCTCACATTCACGTGTTTCTATTTGGCTAAAGTATATCCATAACTCTGGATATTTTATATATAAAAATCTGCATCAGCTTGCCAAAAGTCTGTAATCAATTTTCTTCCTCCTGTATGCTTTGGTTTATTACTTTGTGTTGCTCTAGAGAAACACATGCAGTGTTGCATTTACTGTCCTCAATTTTCTTGGCCCAAACCAGATTAACAGGTGCAGATGATGGACAAAATAAACGGGGGCTAATACTACATATAGAGAAATACAGATCTTCGAAAGTGCCCGTTCTGATCAAACCAGCTGCCTTCCCTTACAACACACCACACGGTCACATGTCTACCCATATACACTCACAGTGTCACTATCATTATATTTTTTGGTTGCTTAGAAATTTGCCCTAAGAATCACTAGCCATATCACTTAGTGGAAAGCAATTTTTATGGAATAAATTGTGTCCATGTAAATTCACATGTTGAAGTACTACCCCCACGTGCTTCTGAATATGACTGAACTTGGTGTTGAATCCTTTCAAGTCATTCAGGTAAAGTGTGGCCATGTGGGTGATTACCACCTAATGCCTCTGGGACCCTGACAGCAATAAGGAAACTACAGACACAAACACAGACTGAGGACCCATCGAGGAAGGATACAGTGTAGCAGAGCCCAGCTGAGGGGCCTCAGAAAGAACCAATCCCACAGGCACTTTGATTCATGTTGGACTTCTGGTCTGCAGAAGTGTTAGCACAGAAATTTCTGTTGTTTAAAGGCATCAAGTTCATAATAGTTTGGTACAACTTTCTGAGTAAGTTAATACAGTTATCCTTCCATATCCACATAAGATTGGTACCAGGATCTTTTATAGGTATCAAAAGATATCAGTGTTTAAGTCCTTTATGGACAATTTGATAGTATTTGCACATAACCTACCTCCATCCTTCTGTATACTTCAAACCATCTCTAATTTACTTAGAATACCAAAAAAATGTAAATGCAATACAAATAGTTGTTATTTTATGCTGCTTGTGAAAATGAACTGAAAAACAATCCATATGTTCAGTGCAGTGAAAGCTGTTTTTTCAAATATTATAGATCATAATTGGTTGAGTTCATGGATACAAAATCCAGTGGTATGGAAAGTTGATTGTATAATTTTTTAAAAAATCAATCAGTACCTGTACTTACATCTCTATTAATTTGAAGAACTGAAAAAGACAATCAAACCATCCCCTTTCTCAGAAAGCACATCCTCACTGTTAATTTATAATTCAACTTTAGCATCACTTTTCTTACCATTCTCCACCCAACCACTGGATCTACATAACATTTTTCTTCCTGCTTGTTCAGGTGAACTCATAGCATTGTACTGATAGGGATAATGAACGTAGGGATGATTTCTCCTGTCACAGAATATGCAATAGATATGTGCATGATTCAAGCAAAAAGTGCAAATCCAGTTCAAATTTTTTCACTCATAACACTAGTTTCTATTTTTATGTGGAATTTGGTGCTTAGGGAGATTACCTGGTTTACAAGGGTCTTATGGTAAGTATAGTGAGTATTCTAACCTCGGTTTTATTTACACAGCTTTCTGTATAATTCACACTGTGTTAAGCTCACCCATGATCATATGTGCTTTCAGGCCATCACTTTCTCCATAGCACAAGTCAGTGTTTTAAGTCCTCAGCAAATATTTATTAAAGCATTTAGTGCTCTCTGTGGTATTCTATTTACACTTCCATCCTAAACTTCTGACAAGGAAACCAACACAGGTAAAACTATAGTAAAGTATTTGTTTAAAAATAGTCCACAGACTCAAGACGAGACACATATATGTAACAATACTTCAGAATAAATATATTCATTGTATACTCCAAGCATATACTAACAAAAACAAACCATTTTTAAGAAACAGTCCAAAATGCAGCTTTCCTAATAAAGCAGTAGGAATAGTAACATATCTAGAAAATGAGGAAAGTGTTGAAAGATTTCTAAGATTCCAATTTATATCAAACAAACAAAAGATGGTGACATGAAAATGTAGAAGCAAAATGTATTGTTTCTATGTTAGGGATATTGTTGATAAAAAATAAATCATCAAAATCAGACATTATGTATTTGAGGTTACAAAACGTTGATGCTTGGGCATTGTAAATTGCATACATTGTTCAGAATTGGGAGGAACAAAATTACTTAGGTTAAGTGAGGCCTTTCTAATTAATGAATACAACGTACCTTAGAACACACTGTGCTAGGCAAAGGCTAAACAAAAATTACAACATCTGGTTAGAACAAGTCTCCTCTTCTGCAGTACAAGAATACTTTACAGACCTGATTGCTTCCTCCCTGAATGTTACATCTGGAGTGGAATGCGGGTTTATTTATTGGTTCTCTACTATTTAACGGTAATTCAGTTAAGCTAGTATTTTATTAAAACGGTACAATATTTACCTAAGCATTCAGTCTATGTTTAAATCTATGGAATGAGGAGACTTCCTGTAAATTTTCAATCTGATTTATAGGACACTTTATCACGTAAAACTCTTGTTATAAATAGAGGGTGATTTTGGGGATAACTTTGGTGGGGGGCAACGATGGAAGGAAAATGCCCTTTCTGATCCTTGTTTTACTAGTCATCTAATTTAGTGTAGGCCTTCAGAGGTGAACTCCCACTCTATAAAATGAAGGAGAGGGGAATAAAGTTGTCTAGTTATAACGAAGAGAAAGAAGGAGAATAGTTCCCCATGACCTACTATCAGCAGAGCCTTTAGGGTGCAAAGTAATAATAGATACTAATAATTATATGTGACTTTATTGTTTAAAAATTATTTCAAATATTACTAATTTTATTTCCACAAATGCACCATAGTGGCCACATAATTATTTTCATACTATAGAAGTGATTAAGTAATGCATTGAAATTATGTTACTTATTCAAGATTATCCTGTTAGTAAAAGGGTCCTGGGTGAAATGGGCTTCAGTAGGCTCTTCCTGCCAATATGCATGGGTAGAACGAAGGCTTGTTCCTGAGGGTAGAGCAAGGCTCCTTTTCTCTGTCTGAAACATTGTTCACTTCTACCTCAAAGATAGGTAGGATACTCTCTCCCTATTATAAACTTTGCTGAAGTGGAAATGCAAGAGAAAATGGGATCATTCATTCCTCTTTTTAAAAGCAAAACGCTACTTTTTTCATCCTTTGGTGTACACTGTGTATAGTTTTGTTTAGTAAAGTACATAGACAATGTCTATAGACAAACAGAAGCTGATATCACCTAAAAAATCTAATTCTTACATATAGAATTTCTCTTAGGAGCAAATTGACATAATATATTTGTATGTTTTACATAACTAAAAAGGTGAAATAATCTTACTGATAAAAGTAAAGTCAGATTTGAGTATGGAAAAAATACAAAATTTAGGGTTCATAGAATTTTTCCTTTCTCTTTTAGCAGATTTTTGATTATGCTGAATTGGTTAACTGGTCACCTAAGTTCTCTAGACTTTTTCATAAAGCAAAGAATGCTCATAGACATGTGATGCACACAGTATTGATAATTAATTGTAATGACCTCACAACTGGAACCGTTGGTTTTGAACCTGACTATGGTCAGCTTGCATTGACTTTGCTATTGGAATTGATTTAGACTTAAGCTGTGTAGAAATACAACTGCATTCAGAAACATGAACTGCACAGTTGTACTTTAAACACCTAACTTTAACCAATTATTTATGCACTAAGAAAAAAAAATTTTTTTAAAGGAATAGTACGCAAAGAGAAGTTGGCTTCTTTGGAAATTTGCAACATTTGTATGCCATATGCTTTCAAAGAATAAAATATTCAATATTTAATCATATGATCCCAAACTAAAACTCCTTCCTTGCAGCTGGAGTTGTTTCTTTATTTAGAATGCTTTATTAAACTTCATCTGAGGAAAAGATGATTCAGGCGGAATCCAAGCTTCTCCCAGTAAGACCACTTTTCTCGTGCATGCTGAAGGTAATGTTCTAACGCTCTAGTAATGGAAAGATCTAAGCAAGATTAAGAGGCCTTGCTCGGTCCCTCCCACAGCCCAGCTTGCTCTGAAGTACTTTAAAGGAGCTGTTTGCATTGGAATTCTCCCACGCATTAGCGCTTAAATCTGTAAAATATGTTTGAAGCCCATCTGCTGCAGAGCTCCATTTTTAATGAAAATGTAAAGGAGCACTCATAACTATTTCTGATATAGTAGGTCTTTTTCTCCAATTCTGGTTTCTTGTGTTGCAAGATTATTTTCATTCATCCATTAATGATTGCATTTGTAAAGAGCTTTGAATAATTAAAATCAGGCACAAGGGAAATATATGGTCAATATTTTCTATCACTTTAGAGTCAGATTGCACAATACAGAACACATGTATTTGTTGCCCACTCAAAAACTCATGTAAAATCTTCTCATACAGCATTCAGCAATATTTTCACCACCAAATGTGTGGACTACATGACATTTTTAATATAGTTCCTTTTGAAAAAAATTTTTGAAATTAATCATGTAAAACAAAGAAGGGAACAAAACATTAAGGAATCATTTCTAGTCATTTAGTTGTGAAAAAAGAAATAAAAGAATGACTTCTTACCTCTGAGGTTGTATATAAATGACAATGTTTGGGCCTTAAAGCTAATCTACTTCTCTCCTATTATCTTACAAGGCCCTGGTTCAGTTACTTTTTTGAGTCCTTGTTTTAACACCAGTAAGATGGTAAGAAAAGGACATGTTCATGTAAAAAGCTGTAGAGAGCTTGACATAAATAATCCTCAGTCTACGTTAGGTATAATTCAGCTGCACTAATGTATTTTCCACAGAATTTTATCCCATGACTTTTTAGCCATAACTACTCCAGTACATTTTACTTTACAGAGAATACAAAGACTGACACCTACAAATTGTTCCATGTGGCAGATGTCATACACTTGCTAGATTTAAGACTTCAGAATATGTTCTCCATTTCCTGCACTTTTGTCAACGTTAGAAAAATTGATTTAGTAATACAAGCACAGCCTTTCTTTACAAGTTAAGAAGGAATCTTGAAATCTGCTTTTTTGAGAGATAATGACCATGTGTTTGATAGCAGAGCACTTTCATGTATTAAAAATGGAAAAGTATTTTTCAAAATATGTTGTGATGAATATGTAAACTAATAAATAATCTGGTTGGTGATCAGGAAATGTTTTAAATAAGTATTTTTAAGAAAGCAAGTTCAAGAAGATCTACAAGGAATCATAGAGTATCATGTGGTGTGTGACTATTCCAAGGAGAAAACTAAAGATTACCCAGCAAGACTACAGAAAATATTGCTACCAGAGGCACTAAGGACAACAGGGGCTGTGATCCTGTGGGAAACAGAACTAGAACTGCTGAGCTGAATTTCTGCAGCTCTGGTTTCTTTTGGGGTATCGTCCATGAGGAGTCCAAAATGTGAGAACATTAGCTTTTGGTGGGAAAGAGCTGCTTTGGGAGTCAGAAAAAATCAGCAGTTTATAGAGATTGTTGAAGGCTTGAAATATAAATTTGGAAACTCAAAGGACAAAACTTCAGTGAGCATGCTGAGAACAATGGACCAAAGTGGATCTTATAAATAAGACACATACTGTACATTATATACTTGTATTTTGAAATTTCAGTGTATCTGTAGCACAGTTACTATATTTTGGGGCATTCGTCCATTGCCTCAAAAATATTAGTTAAATTGAATTTAGTGGCAAGTAAAAAATGTACTCCTGGAGATATTTTCATACAAATAGGTCACATGTTTCTCCCTCTCAAGTGTTTAAAATCCTTGGTTTCTTTTTAACTTATTTTTAGTTGTGGGCAATGACCCCTTAGTTCTTCCAGTCACCCTCATGTTTTCATTGCTTATTTCAGTTACTGCTCTACTCCTTAACACTCAAGCTGAAACCTTTGTGACTTCTCCTTCCTATTCCCCTTGACACACTTCTAAAACTCACATGAGTCAACTGGACCTCTAGCCATAAACTAACAATTCTTGGTCCTACCAGGAGCCTTGTGCTACAACTTTGCAGTTTTCTAGGCACTGCACTGGGCAGGCTGGAAGGAAAGCAGACAGGTAACATCGCAGTCAGCCCCTCTCGAAGGAAACAAGGGAGTCTAAACATCTCTCGGTCGTACCCAAGTCTGCCTTAGATTTAGTCCATTAATTCTGATCCATATTTCCTGATATGTACAGCTGTTGTCCTAGGGGGAAATAAGTACCAATGGAGTTAAGATTGTTCCCTTGGCAGGATATTGCCTAGATATTTTCTCTCCATCAAAAACTCTACCATTAAAATATACCCAATGAATAGTTAGAGAATGAGGCAGACAGATGAGAAATTTGAGTAGCAAGAAATGGTAAGCAAAAGTTCAAAGGCAACCAAGAAGCTGGGCTAGTGGTTGAGGCCCAGGGTGATAACATGGCAGAGGAAAAGACCCAGTGTTTGCAGAGCATTTGTTTAGTACATGGTAGCAATTGCTAGTGAAGTCCTGAGGAAGGTCTAAAGTTGGAAAGATGCGCTTTAAACTGTCGCTCTCCCACCACTTCCTAACATAGCTCCGAAGGCTTCTCTATTCTCTTTCATAAAACAGGGATAGCAAAATCTGAGTCAGATGTTATGAGACATAAATGAAGTAATATAGTTAAATAATGTCAGTTCTTATTATCAATGATCACTGTAGCCATTCTAAGCCAGACAAGATAAGCATAAAATGTGAACAAGTAAAATTAGAGACTTACAGATTCCGATAGGGGATTTAATTTGGGGATAAATACAAGAGAGTTAGAACATTCAGAGCAGAACCCCAGATCACTATTTCTGACTTGTAGAGGGTATCGTTAACATGAGTCTCTAACTGGTACCCTCTGGGTTCATGCAGAGAGCAACCCAAGCAAGCGTTCTCAGTAGCTCTGGTACTAGATGCTAATATTGACATGATAAACTATCTACTTACATTGTAGAAAGTACCACGTGGTATCTGTTCGACTACCCATTTGCACGTTTAGTGTGAACTAAAGTTAGACCTTTCAATCCACAAATATGTTGGAAATAAGTTGCTTTACAATGAGAAATACAGTCTCTGAAGAGTAATAATAGTATTGTTAACAACATGATGTGACCCTTGAAGAGAAACAAGCCCTCAGAGGTGATAATGATGGTATTCCCTGTGCGATGTCTGTTTGTGTAGGGGACAGCCCTTGAGGACTCATAAGATAGTGATCCTTGGGGAACATAGATCTGTGAATTAGCACTAGGGACAGTGAAGTGCCCTTGCCTGTTCCAAAGCTCTAACTTTTCATAGCTACCCATTGCTTTCTTTGAAAATCTGCTGGCTGATCACACATCTTAATGACCACCCAAACTTTAGTCCTCTGGTGAGGCCTCTTCTGGTGGCAAGCCTGGGTTTATGCAATGATCAGATGCCAATCACCACGACTACTAAGAAGTTTAGTTGTTTAGTTCAGCTTGCACATGGAAGGGGGTGCTTGTAACCTAAGGTGGTCACTGTGCGCCTAATGTCCTCCATACACACGAAGGAAATCAGTGTCTCTTAGGCAGCTGTGGTGGATCTTTTTCATGTTAGCTTCAATCTGGGTGTGTAATTTATTTCTGATTGGGATTTTCACGTGACTAGGTTATGCTATATACTACACAGACTTGCATAGAGAGAAAAAGTCCAGAGTTATAATTACATTCACATGTTGGCTAATTGGGCCCTTTGGGGCCTTCTTCTTGATTACAAGGGGGTGCACAGAGAAGAGACATCACTAGAAGCAAGTACGTATAGAATGAATAGGAGTTTAAATGGGCTGTACTGGCAATATAAAAGCTGTAAAACTTGATAGGAAAGAAATGCTATTACTGGCCAAACATCTCTGACACATTTTAAAAAAAAGAAAGAAAGAAACAGGCCCACAGCAGTGTCCTTGACAGAATATAAAATAAGAATAAATAAATAAATAAATAAATAAAAGAAAACTTCTGGCTTTAAAGAGAACACTTTGAAAAAAACAAAGAAACTTCGTAATATATATTCTAGATGTATTTTTTTTATAACTGTTATGGAGTGCAAGGAAATTATGGACTTCTGACAGCATTTGAAATTATAAAAAACATATTGTGGCAGATTTAATATATATAAGATTTTTCTAAAATTGAAAAGAAAATCACATAAATATGTTACATAAATATAATCTTGAAAAACTTCAGAGATTTCATTCATTTGCAATATGTAAATTACGATTTTATTTTATAATAAGAACAAAGGTATAGTTTGATCTCTGACATTAAAAAATCTACGCACTACTGCTCTGATAACTCTTAAAGTAAAATTTACAGTTGTACGTTTTGAAGTTTCTCCTGAGCATTGCAGTTGGTAGAAAGGGCGGAGAAAAAGGATACCCACGTTAGAGTAAATCAGGGAACTTTTTACAAGGTTGTAATTCATTTTATTTCACATCAAGTGGTACCCTTTTGACATGTCTATAAAAGTCTGAATGTTTATAGTGGATGTGTATATAATATCGCATTACACCTCATAACCGAGATAAACTGGCAAGAACCCTAAAGCGCAATAGGAACAAGATTGTCTTTATCTCTTCAAGCTGTCATTTTAATTCTCCACACTAAACAAAGCTATGGATGCACGATGACTTAAGTTCCTGGTGGCTGTTAGACCACAATCTTGTAATGTTTTGAATTTAGTACCTAATCAAATTGCTTTGCTTTTAGTAGTCTTATCTTGATTTATGTGAATTGGTACACGGTACCCTCTTTAGTGTACCCGAAGGAACAATGTATTTTATAGCATTCTAAATGCAAATCCCGTTCCCAGATTTATGCCATGGACAATGCAACCACACTATTAAAAAGAATTTAAAAGGAAACCCAGAAGAATGAGATGACAATCGTAGAATCCAACAACGCGCAGCTGCCGGCCCTGATGCTCCATGGGCTGCCGTTCCAGAGGCCGTGGGCCGGGCAGGGCCACTCCGCAGCCTGCAACTGCAGGTACCTTCTGTACAGTTGGAGTTAAATGCCCAGTTAATATAAAGGAAAATTTCCCTTGTGAAAAATCTAATCAAATGTAATATGTCTATGTTATAACTACCATTTCTATGACTATTATAATTCAAGTTCCTAATTATGAGTTGAGTTCATAAAAAGAAAATTGGCTTTCATTCGAGCAGCATTTTAGTCAGAAATGAGAAACACACATTTAAGTACACAGGTTTCAATTCATTATGCTCCCTCTTTCGATACTCATCATGGGCCCAATTCTTCCCTCAGATGTTGATATTCAACTCTATGCAGTCAGGTTTACGCATGAATCTTGCGCTCAGCATAAGAAGGAAAAGTAGGGAAATGATTCTGGAGAATCAAGAAGAAGAAAACTAAATTTTTCATATGGTAGGTTAGAAAAAAATCTCTAAATGAAAACTAAACTACCGGATTAAACCATCTCAGCCAGGCATGCTTCAGAAACTAATTACTGCCTGTTTGCCACTGCTTTGCATCAAATGCCCCACTGTAGTCTGCCCTGTGCTTATGCCTTCTCTCCTGCCTTTGGCCCCCATTTAGCTGAAATGGAAGTAGTTTTAGTTGGGAACATAATGATGCGTTATCTATCTCTTAAAACTCTGAGAATTGTTAATATAGACAAACTTGCAATGTCTAATTTCAAAGGTGGTCAATTTACAAAATAATTATTATAGCTATTAGGTTTGTTTTTCATCTTCTGAGTATCTTTCCAGAATAATTTAAAACATACCACAGTGATACATGTGCACCAATGTTTATAGCAGCATAATTTGTAATAGCTAACTCTTAGAAACAACCTAAATGCCCATCAACTGAGGAATTGATAAAAAAGATTTTTTTATATAATGGAGTACTACTCAGCCATAAAGAAGGACAAATTTGAGATTTTTATAAGTAAATTAATGCAACTTGAGACCATATTCATACACGAAATTAATAACGCTCACATGTGTAAACATCATATAATTTCACTAGTGTGAGAAGCTGAATGAGTAAATAGGACTTAAAATGTACAATTGACTTTAGAATTGGGAAGAACCTATTCAAAAGTAAAGAGAAGCTGCGATGGGGGAAAGAGGAAAGGAAAGAAGTGAAAAAGGAAAAAATAATATATATATATATAAATAAGCGAGAGAGCTAAGATAGTTACACTGCTAGTTTCTCTTAGTTCATTGAAAGGAAAGGTTTGTGCTAATATTGCGTGGACAGTATCTCCTGCCTATATCTTGTACCCCGAGTGACTCCTCTAAAGATAACAATATGCAATACATTGTTGTGACTCTCCTCCTATCTTGTTTTGAAATTCTATTTTATTTTGTTTCAACTATCTCAGAGTAGACCTGAACTCCAAACACTTCTTACACTTCCTGTTTGCACATGGACAGTGAATCCCATGTGTGTTCTAAGTGTCTCTGAACCACGTGCTGTCTGGCAACTGGGGCACTGATCAGAACTGAAGGTGCAGTTAACAGTGCCTGATTGCAGGTAAGCTGTGAGAAGCCCGGGAACTACAGCCACTCTCAGAAGAAGTGGTATTGCTCCAGCAGGACAGGACCCTGGGAAGAAGAGCAGATACAAGTTCCCTTGGCTCCCAAGGAATAGTAGAAGAGGAAATCTGTGAAACTTGGTGAGGAAATCTGAGAGCCCCACCAACAGTGCTGGGTGGTATGGAAACAAGGGCGAGCGATGGCAGATCACGACAACTGGACAGGCCGGGATGTCGAAAAGAGAGTGGACTCAGGTACGGTGCTGCACACCTGTAATACCAGCACTCTGGGAGGCTGAGGCTAAAACAGGATTATTACAAATTCAAGCCCAGTCTGGGCAATTTAGCAATTTAAATAGACCCTATCTTAAAATAAAAAAATAATTTTGAAAAAGCCATGGGCATGTAGCTCAGTGTACAAAACACTTGGTTCAATTCCCAGTATTGTGCTTGCACACACAGCACACATGAAAGTCACAAAGAAAAAGGAAGGAAGGAAGGAAGGAAGGAAGGAAGGAAGGAAGGAAGGAAGGAAGGTAGAGATTCTATTTGCAAAGCCTAGAAATGCCCATGTGTTAGGGTGTTGCCATACTTAAAATAGGCAAGATAGTGATGAGTAAATTCAGAGACTAAAAGACGTACAGAAAGCCTCACTGGGATGTTCTTGTTCAAGTAAAAACAAATTTTATTAGACTTTTCAAGTTATAAGAAATATCACAGTGATGAGAAAAGAAAACCTATTCCCAGCTCACTTATTTATCTTTCTGTACAGTGCATTTTCCGAGTACATGGAGTATACAAAGAGATGAACTGTGTCTGTTGGACTAACCATCATGTTCACAATTGTCAGAACGTTCAGTGATAGGGCATCATTAAATACTTGCTAAATTAATGTACAAGTGAGAAAATGTTATTCTTGAACTTATTTTCTGTCCGGCTTTAAAAATACACTGCTATTATTTTCTTCAACGCATAAACAGGATTTTTTAAAAGGAAATGAAGTGAAAATAAACTTAATGAAATTCTTAGACATAATGCGGTTTGTGTTGAGCACAGTGATTTGGATGCTATGCACTGCTAACTACTTGATACTAATTGACTCAGTGAAGGAAAGGAAGACTGAGCCTTCCCAAGAAATGAAGAGCTGATTGAAGCAATGATCAGGCTGGAAAATGAAAAGTCAAGGATTCACCACTAGCACTTAATTTATGCCTCTACAATTTTATCTAGAGGTCAGGACAGTCAATACTGTTTCTGAGAAATAAGCAAACGTGAGAAATCTATTTCCAGTGTCCTGGCCATCCTTCAGCAAGGAAGGCGGTGACGGAGAAAGTCCTACAGAGGGACAGAAGCACTTCGAGAAAGACAGGAAGCTGCATGGAATGGTGAGCAAAACAGGTCATAGGTAAAACACTGGGAGACACTTAGAATATTTAGCTGGAAAAGACAAACAAAGAAAGACTAGACGCATTCTTGTGAATAACCTTGGAAAGTCAAAGGGCCATTCGTTTAGCCCTCACTAGAGGACTACTAGGAATGTGATTGGGAATAATGGAATTCACTCTCGGACGCAAAAGAGAGCCGAGCTTTAAAATATAAAAAATGTAGAGAGCTAGTGGCTGATTTTGCTGGTCCCATTGCTGTATTATCTACATTACAAGAAAAATGCAATGTGAAACAAATATAGTCCAGAGATCAACATGCTCAGTTTGTCAAATTCGTATTTGTCAAACAGTAAATACCTCTTGATAATAAAAATGTAAATACACGTTAATAAATTCTTCTCTCCAATAGTCAAAACAATCTAAGAGTAATTGTAGCTACTAAGCGCTTACTCCAAAGTTTCACGGGATCAGGAGCTCTACTTGTGTTTTTCTTCAAATATTTCTAATATACATAAAATCTATAACTAATAACAGCCATGATTGAAACCCAGTCTGTGATAAGCTGATACCTACCACCGAGAAAACTTGTCAAAGCGAAAGAATGAAACTTGAACTTGAAAATCACTACCCAAAATAATTTATAATTTTATAAAGAATTCTTAAGTAGTTGGTGTCAAAATCAGTGTAGTTTGAGATTATTAGGTCATAATTGGTAATGCAGTCATATTTTATAAGGTATATTTTAAATTTCACTTTTTATTATAATTATTAGTACATGCTCACTGAATATTATAACGAGTTTCTTTGTGGCATTTTCATGCATGCACGTACCATGTTTTAATTTTATCTACTCTTCCTGTCATATGCCTTTACCCACCTTTCCTCCCTCCCCTGCGACTTTCAGATCATACTTTATCCAGATCCCACATCAGAAAGATGTAATATTTGTCTAAGTCAGACTTATTTCACTTAACATGGTAATTTTCAATTCCATTCATTTTTCAGCAGATGATATGGTTTCATCCTGTTTTATGACTGAATATCCCCCTGTTATTTTTATAAACCATATTGTCTTTGTCCATTTTGTCACTGACAAACATCTAGGATCATTTCATAACTTGGCTATTGTGACATGCTAAAATGAGTGCAGGGGCCTCTACTACATGCTGACTTCAGTTACTTCAGGTGCACATACCGGAGTGGTATAGCTAGAGTTTATAGTATTTCTATTATTAGTTTGATGAGGAACCTTTATACTGAATTCCACAGAGGCAGCACCAATCTATATTCCAGCTAACCGTACATAACGCTTCTTTTTTCCCTGTATCCTCAACAGGCTTTATTAGTTATTTTCTTAAAGATACCCATTCCGACAGATGAAATGTAATCAAAGTGTAGCTTTGTTTGATCTTCAGTTCCTGACCGGCCAAAGATGTCCAGCATTTTTTCCTTTTATTCTTGACTCTTTGAATTTCTTCTTTCCAGAAAAGACTGTTCAGTTTATTCATTCACTTATTGGATTAGTATTTTTGGAATATTAATCCTCTAACAGGTAAACAGCTTCACAAATATTTTCTCCTATTCTGTAGGCGGTTACTTCACTTTGTCCGTTGTTTCCTTTCTTTATTCAGAATCCTTTTCACTTGATGTATACTATTTGTCAATTCTTGTTATTTCCCGAGTTATCTGAGTCCTGTTGAGGAAATTTTGCTTATACCAGTATCTTGAAGTGTCTGCCTTCTATCTTCCTCTGGTAATTTCAAAGTTTAGCTCTTAAGTTATGAATCATTGTGAGTTGATTTTTGCACAAGATAAGAGGTAAGGGTCTAGTTTCAATTTCCTACAGATGTATACACAATTTTCCAAGTATCATTTTTTGAAGGTGCTGCCTTTTCGAAAACATATGGCTCTTTTGTCAAGAATCACATGGCTGTTGATGCCTAATTTTATTGTCAGTCCTCTGTAAGTTAATACAATGCTGTTTCTGTTTTGGAATAAAATGTGTATTTTAAATGAAGATTTTATTTAATTGCTTTATACCCTGCATGTTTAGAATTACCAGCAATGTTTTCAATTTTCAATTCTATTTTCTATATAGTGTACATTAGACTTAACTTTCTGAACCTCAATCTCCATTGTAGAATAAATAAAATATTTGTACTGTGTAACTCATTGTTAAAAAGCCCAATGATGCAAAGTGAATGAAAACAGGTAAATTGTAAATGTATGTGGGAATCATAACAAGTCATTATTCCAGCTACACTGCTTGGTGCTTTACATGGAATATTTCATTTAATGTTCACAATTGTCTTGCAGTTATTATTCCAATTTTTTTAAAATTACAAAGCAATTACTACTATCACTTTTAAGATAGAAAAAAACTGAAAGCTTAGAGAAATATGTATATTTCCTGCAAGTCACTCTATTACTAAGAAGTTAAGGAGCACTTGAATTTACACTTTGAAAATCTAAGTTGAATAAGTGTTACTCATTATTCTGATACTACATATATTAATCTATACAATGTATGGTACTAAATATTTTATAACCTCAAAGCTATAAAACAATTCCCAGAATGACACACAGAGTACACGTGCCTATCTTACTTTGCCTGTTTATTTTTACAAGAATACTTTACAATAAAAACCATTATATATTATATTAAATTTAACTGAAATTAATAAAATAAATTCAGATTATGTGGACAGCTAACACACTACCACTAAGAAAATATTCTGAATAAGTTTATTTTCCTCCAAGCAACCTCAACCAGCTACAACTACTCAGCAGTGTGACTTTTTGTATTGTTTTTTATCTGAGTAGAATTATCACATTCCAGAAACGGCTACCATAAATCCTTGCCTCCATAAACTCACGCTGTAATGACTTTCTTTGTCATGTTTGTAGAGATTGTTCAGGGAAACACTAGTATGCCTAAAAGGCAGAGTCACTGTGGGTAAACTTTTGCTGCTTGTGTTTGATACACAAAACTTCCACAGTGATAAGGGTTTAACGTGTTCCTGTGGTCTAGCAATAGTGGTTTCCTGAAACAGCGCAAGGGATTCTACGTGGTGGAAGGTCCAAGAGTGTCATTATACTAGAAATTATGTTCAGGACCTACAGATACTTTGTTAATAGTACAATTTGTTTAAAAACCAATGCAAGTTACAGAAACAAAACATTCTCGGGGGGTATAGAAGGAATTGTGGTTCATCCCTACATTATCAGATACAATAGCACTGTACCCTGAACACCATTAAAAGGACTTAGAAATCCTTCAGTGAGTATGGAAAATAAAACGAGAGATTTAGAATCTTACAGTACCTCAAGGTGCTAAAAAATTATTCAGGAAAAGTCTAGTTTCTGTAGTTCTTAGGAATAGAGATGGTTTGGTCAACATTTTTTGAAATCTTGTGATGTGTGGTCCAAAGGAAAACCTATAACATGGTTATGTGAGTGGTATCACAGAACTGAATCTTTGAATCTTAAAATCAAGTAAGCACATAGAAAAAGTAACCTGAGATGAAAACAAAAGAAGTCAAGGCAAAAACTTGCATTGTCTTGAACAGACAATGTTAGAAATACAGATATGAAAGTTGCTATCATTGAAGATTCAAAAAATAAAGGCAGCAGATATTTTAGAGAAATCCTGAATTACTTTACGAAAGCATAAATTACCATAAACAGACTTTCAGTAGAAATATGGAGCTGAATAACCCAGTGAGATATGAGACAGAAGCTAGGAGCATGTTATTAAAAATGAGGGTGTTAATTGTCTGCATTTTATGTAGCAGTCAGATGCTAGTAAAATTGCACCTTGAAAGTAGCAACTCAAGCGGGACCCTTATTTAGCTGAGGCTATTTCCAAGCAGTGTTCAAGGTGTTGCCCTGCTTACTGTCGCTAATTAAAAAATGTGAGCGGCGAGTGACAGACTGAAGGATGACCTGTTAAACACTATTATGATCTGTTAAGAAATTTTCATTTGGGAAATTCTGACTCTATCCAGGTGGTAAAAGAAGCTAAATTCAGGTGTGGCTGCTAAAAATGTGACATAGAGAAAGGGATCAAGGTAGAGCTCTCTATCTACTCATTTGCAGAAATCTTGCAAATGTCAAGGGTCAGAATATTATGTCAGTTCGACTGAGTGTGACTCATAGAATTCAACCAAACCAAAAGCTGAACACAGAAGGATGTTTCTAACTCTTGCCCTACATTGTACCAATGTTTTATATTGGAAGTAATGATGTCTGATAATTTATCTTTCACTAAAATTATTTTATTACTATTTTGTGGTGCTGGGAATCCACCCCATGGTCTTGCTTAGACAAGCACTGGGTTTATACGAGCTCTGAAGCTCTGAGCTCTGTCCTAGCACTTAGATAGTTAATAGATAGATAGATAGATAGATAGATAAACAGGCAGATGTAGAGAGAAAGAGCTAGAGCTAGACAGAGAGAAAGATCGAGACAGAGATCGAGACAGACAGAGAGACAGAGAGAGGGTTTTTTTTCTAGTCTGGAGATGGAGAGATTTTCAACCCCAAGAGGAAAGTTAATCCAATTTGGATGAGATTTTAGAGTTTTGACCTGAGAAAATTTAGATTAAAATTTTGGAATCTGAACGGATATTTTAATAGAAAGATACTTTTGAAGATTAAATGCACTTCATACTTTTTCGGTGAATTTGAATTACTTGGGGACAGATGATAGAACATAGTAGCAAAATTCTAAATACGCCTGCTTCCTCAACGCTGTTTCCCTGAGTTATTCAACCAGTGTTAATGTAGATACGGTTTCATGAGATGTTAACTTACATCTACAGAGTCCCAAATTCATTGATTTTAAGATACAGAGATTATCTGGGTGGACTCAGGCCATAATCAGACATCAGGTAGGTCTTAAAAGTTTTCATCAGCTGCTAGCAGAGGAATTCAGGGGTGTTCACAGAGAGAGGAACCTGATAAAAGGTGAGTTCTGCATTCTGAGATGGAAGAGTTTCTGCATTCATCATGTGGCTGTTAAGAACCCAGGAGCAGTCTCCCGACATGGAAACCCCCTTCAGCTGACAGCAAACAGGAGAATAAACTCTCAGCTCTACAGCCAGGAGGCGCTGCCTGACCTGCGATCTAAATGAGCAGTCAGTGGTTTCTTCCGGTCTCTAAAAGGGCTCAGTGCAACATCCCCCTTCACGTTCCCTGGAAAGACCCTACACTGAGGATGCAGCTCACCCCGCAGGCGGGACCTGCACAACAGTGACTTACATTTTTTTAATTAAAATATTCCCATGCAAAAGTCTTAATACAAATTTTCATCAGTCTAAATGACGTACTCAAGAAATAGTGGAGAAAATTTTTTTAAAAACAATTAAAAAAGAAAAGAATCATTTGAAGCTATTCGGTGTAGAACAACCAAAGAGGAAAACTGCAAATTTGAGTGAATATATCACTTAAATTTGCATTTACTATATTTATCTGAAATGAAGTAAAATATGGCAACATAATGCAATTTAAGTGTTCAGTTCAAATTTGAATATTTTGCGTAAAATTACAAATTTACTTCATTTTGAAGAAGCTTTATTTTTAAAATTTAGGAAACCCAAAATTAAATTTCAAGGGGTGGACAAAGTAGTTTTCTAACTTCAAAAAGCATCTTATTGTAAAAATTCCTACAGTAAAATTATTTTCCTTTGACTTCTATGCAAAGAATGTGTATGTATAGTTTATCATTTTAAATCAGAATACAGTTCGTGGGGAATTCACATGTCACATTAGCCCAAAGTAACTGGTGTGTCTGAAAAATATGATTTAAATTTAAATTTTTTAAGTTTATTAAAATAAAAGATACACTGCCATTAATCTCTCTAAAAACACTCCCTCTTTCATCTCATTGTTCGTGCCACTTGCCGAAGCAGCCGTGGACGTCCTTTTTCACGAGTATCTTTAATTCCACTATCAACGTTGCCTCCGTGTTCTAAATCCACTCCAAAGCTTTTGCTTTCCAAGGTCATTTTGATTCTAGGAAAGAGCGTTCCCCAAATCTGGCACCTGAGCATTCCCTGAATCAAAGAGCATCCTCTTCATCAAGGAGCAGGGTGAATGAGGAGACACCACAATGTTCTTAGAAGCCTTTGATATATTTCTAATGCAATTAGTTTATCATTTTCTTTTTGCATCTGGTAGTATGAAAGCAGTGAGCTCTTTAGAGAAGACAAAAATCTGTCAGGATAGATGGGAGACACAGAGAGACACAACAAAGGACTCAAACATAAAAGCTAAATTTGAAAAGTATTGTACAGCAGAGTTACTAAACATATTTGAAGAGAAATTAATTGAATATATTTGGCACATTACTCTCTTTAATAAAACTGTTTTATAAAATGGCTCTGTAAATGCTAGTTAGTTAAATGTGCAGACAACGTATTATATCACTGGTGTAAGAACCCGAGGGTGGGAATATAAACTAAAAGTCATGAAGGAAATCTGTTCAAAAACAGAGAACGGATGGGACGAAGGAAAGGAGAAAAGAAAAAGACAAAAATGTATGTATGTATGTATAGAGGAATATATATGAATATACATATGTGCAGGAGGGCTAACATGGTT